>VZZY01008147.1:0-20016 GCA_013400335.1 Eurystomus gularis
TTACTGCTGGTTTTCTTTGTTAAGTGCAAAAATGCTTTTTATATGTTTTTTTCTTATATAAATATGTATATATTAAACCTTCCTTATCTCAACTCAAAAAGGCACTTTTAAACCTTTTTCTTTGTCCTTGACCCGCAGCAGACGAGGGGGTGGGGAGCGGCAGCGCAGCCACGTGGCTCAGTTACCCCGCAGCCACAGCTCTTACTAAACCAATACAATATGCTAGGTGTGGAATAAAGGTAAGTAAAATGACATCACAGTGGTATCAATGCCCCAGAAAAGATTAGAAGTTTGGAAGATATGGCTATTTGTATATTTTAAGTTAGTTAAAGTGAGCATAGGAAAAGCCTGGTTTGGCTTTTGCAATTATGTACCTAGGAACATGCTCAGCAACATCCTCCTTTTCTAAACAAAAACAGGATCTAATCATTAATAATAGGGTATCTCTGTTAGAACAAAGGCTATAGAAAGAATGATGAGTTGTTTAACCAACTAGCTGTGAAGAACTGTTGAAGATTGCCAAAAGTAAGTGAAATGGCAGGAAAGGTAATTCCGGCTAGGGGGACATCACGACCACCAGCTCATGGACCACCTACCCCAATTATAACACCTCCTCAAAAGAGCAAAGAAATAATTAATTGTGTGATAAACATCTTCCTGGCTAAATCCCAGTTATCCAGTGTAGAATTCTACATATAGGCTAACTGGTTTTGGGGGCTTGGTGGGGGTTTTTTGTCAATGGAGATAAATGAGGGGAACTCCTTCAGTGCACTTAATCTTTTTCATGTGGTAGACATCTGAACTGTTAAGATTCATACCTTAACAGTGTGGTACAAGCATATCAACATAGGTATCTAGCTGAGATGCCCAAGCTCAACTTCTTGACTGGGAAGGTGCAGTTCTCCAGAAGGTCCTCTGTCAGTCTTATGAGTGTAGGCATCTAAAGCAATGTGGGAGAAAAACAGTCTCATTTATTTTATTCCAGTTCTGCACAGGAAAAGGTGATAATTTGCAATGCCAGCACACCTGGTTATAGCCAGGTAACAAATTTATACCATTAAAACATATGAACACTCCTACTTCTTTCAGTAGTACACTCCTATTTGAAAGCTATTGGGCAAGTTCCTGCTTGTCTCAATTAAAAGGCACAGATCATTGTAGATGTACTGCGTCTGCTCAGAGGGCAAGGGGCTTACTTGTGTAGGAGATGTGCTTTTCACATTCTAATGATATTATAATGAGATAATTCAACCTCAGGGCACCAGTCTGGGGACTTTGCTGACTCTTCCAAACCATGCAAATCATGGACGCATGCAGGGGGAACTGAGAGGGTTTCCTCTTTTTTATCTTATGCAGCCATCAATCCTTCACCCACTCTTCTCTCTGAGACTGCCATATCTTATGGTAAACAGTCTTAGCCAAACTTCAAACAATGAGTCATCAGTGTTCCTTGGTCCTTATTGATTTTGTTGTAGATACTTACAGCTATATGATTCACTATCTAATGTACATAGAATCACAGAATCACTATAGTTGGAAAAGACCTTTAAGATCATCGAGACTGTTAACTATCTCTACCAGGCCCACTTCTACACCATATCCTTGAGCCCCCTATCTAGACAGCTTTTAAAAACATCCAGGGATGTTTTTCAACCACCTCCCTGGGCAGCCTGTTCCAGGCTTTGACAACCCTTTCAGTGTAGAGGTTTTTCCTAAAGTCTAACCTAAACCTTCCCTGGTGTAACTTAACGCCATTTCCTCTTGTCCTGTCGGTTGTGACTTGTGAGAAGAGACCAAAACCCACCTCTCTACAACCTCCTTTCAGGTAGTTGTAGAGATCAATAAGCCTCGGCCTCTTTTTCTTCAGACGTAACGACCCCACTTCCCTCAGCTGCTCCTCATAAGACTTATTCTCAAGAACCTTCACCAGCTTCATTGCCCTTCTCTGGACCTGCTCCAGCACCTTAATGTCTTTCTTGTACTGTAGTGCCCAAAATTGAACCCTGTACTCAAGATGCAGCCTCACCAGCACTGAGTACAGTGGGACGATCACTTGTCTATTCCTGCTGGCCACACTATTTGTGATACAAGCCAGGATGCTGTTGTTTTGTGTGAAACTGATTGACAGACATTGCATGAAGGTAGGGATTATTTATTTAGCTAATTATTTATGTAGCTAAGTATTTATTTCATGTTAGGTGAAAATTAAAAGGATAAGTAAGAATATTTACATGGTTTGGATAATTATCTTTATTCCAGGACTGACTGACTCATTCAAAAGATGTTCTGGTTATGATGATACAAGAAAAAGCATTAATGTTCAGGCACATATCTTTTGTCACTACTGCAGTATGTTGTATTAAAGTTTGTATTAATTAGGAAAATATAAAATGCAATTGAAAGGACCAAGAGACCTGCCGCTGCTGAAGGTTCTCTATACAGCTTCAACAATATTTAATTATTTACCTGAAATTAAATGGAGAAATAGTAATCACACATGATTAATCTAAGATTGGATTTAGGAGCTAACTACTAGATATGTGGCTTTGTTGATAAGAAGGATATTCCTGTCAGAAACAGAGGGTGAAGAATGATAAACTTTGGGGTTGTTGGCAAACCACGAAGAACTGCTGGGAACTGCCAAGATTAGGGAAGATGTCACAAAAGATAATTCTGGCAGTGGGAGATCACAATCACCATGCAACCACACATGGACCACCTACCCAAGTTATACCATGTACTCAAAAGAAAACATTGGAAGAAGAAAATGGAACCTGCACATTAATTTAAGTAAGAAGCAAGGAAATCAGAACAAATTGATAAAAATTATAACTATGAATATGTATTAATTATTTTAATAGGTAATGCTAAGTGTGTAAATAAAGACGTTTATTGAGCTAGGGTGTGCTGTCTTGGGATAGGCACCCATCCATGCTCATTGATGAAATAAACTTGGAATATCTCCACTCTGTCTTACTGGCTTGCACCAAGAAAAGTAAAGAACCCAGATCTGGGACAAGTAGGTCTTTGATCTGACAAACCACCATACCATGCTGGTGTCTTAAGCAGACATCTGAAACAGATCAGGTGAACTATACTGAAAAACTGACTTATTGTCTAGATCTACTATATGCATGCCTTTTGTCTATTACAAGAAGTGAGATAGCTAGCTCTAACACAGACAAGAAGTCATTCTGACATAAGGTGAGCAGATTATCTCAACATAGTCAGCTACTGCTGTTTTAGGTTCTCAGCATATCTGACCTGGCTACCAGCAGCCATTCAAGTAGGGAACAGGTCCCTTTAACAAACTTTTCATTTTGCTCACACTATATAATGTCTGAGATAGATAGCCCTGGGAACATATAATGGCAGTGGATATCCAATGCTCAAGTAACAAAAGCCCATCTAGAAGTGAATCTTGAGATTTAAGTTAGCACACACAAAACAGAGAGAAGTTCAGAATGAGAATAACCAAATAAATTGGTTACTGCAGAGAGGTTTGCGACACACCTCACTGATCTGCATACATAGTCAGTATCCATACATTTAAACATGAGTCAAAATAAAGACAAGAGACAGAGTCTTCTCTCGGTAATGAAGAGACACATAGAAAGAAGCAATCCTATTCTACCACTGGAACATTGTCATGTAAAGACAGGTTATTGTCTCCTCTTCTTCCTTGTGATGTAGTGTGATTACTAGTTTACCAGATTTGCTGTATGCATTCTTCTTTTTTTTTTTTTTTTCATCCTAGATGGATTCAGCGGGAGACAGATGGTAACCCACCTAGTTTAACAAACATTATGTTTCCTTTTGGCTTGCTTACATGGGGCTTTAAGATTTTCTTTGCATTCAGCCCAGTGTTGAAGGCAAATATTTAATAAACTGAGTCAAAACCAGCTGCCCCCTGTTCCCTTTATAGTCCAGGTGTCACGGAGGCACCCACAAAACAGACAGCAGTAGCTACCCAAAGTGCAGATTTATTTCAACCAAAATTACCCAGCACTTTGATGGACCAAAGTAAATTACAAGTTAAGATGTCAGGCAGGAATATAATACTACACAACTAATTCCTAAACCTCATGAATATTCCTTTTTAGAAAGATGACCCAAAATGTGCACATACTCACTCACAAAATGGAAAATCTCCCACTCAAGGGTACCCGGAAAGAGGATCACTCACCCACAAAGGAGGGAGGGCTCACTCAAGGACAGATTCAGAAGTATTCACTCACCAAAGAGAGGGTGAGGGCTCTCAATCCCGGGAAGTTTCCTAGAGCAGTGTCCTGATCGAAGAGGGGAGTCCTCAACTGCAGACCTGCTGCTCTGAGGAGGAAGAACTCAAACTGGCTCTCCAGTGGTGGGGTGTGGGTCCCTTTGTATCCACATCGAATCTGAACTGTGTCAGTTCTAATTAGCTGCAAGTGCTTGAAAAAGGCAAGTTAAGGATCTGAAGCAAAGTAGTCACATTTTAATGGCCATGAAGCCCGTCTTCATAGGGTCTTCGCTGGATCTTTGTCAGGGCAGGTGCATCTGCCACAGCAGGTCATAATCAGGCACTTAGAGAGGGAAATTCCTCTCTTCATGAGGCAGCCATCTGCTTTAAAAGCAGTTTATTTTCCAGACATGCTGAGTTGCCCACACTGATCATAAAGCTAAAACAGGGCAAGCTGCTTTTATTAAGCTGTCTACATTGCAGACAAATAAATGCTATGAGATCAATCCTGAGACTGCAGAGAGAATAACTGGTAATTTTTAGATCAATTAATCTGAACTGCATGTATGTGGGGATTCTGGCTTCAACTCTTTTCCCTATTGTATGAAGATCTAGAGCCATTTGAGAAAACAGAATCAGAAACCTGCAAGTACAGAGATTCAGCCACCCTCTGGATGTGATCTTTCCAAACACTGCATTTCCCTCCATGTAAAAAAGTTTCTCCTGATGCATCCTGCTAAATTACAGTTTGTGGCTTTTGCCCTGTGTTAGTCTTTCTGTCACAACAGAGAAGTTCCCCTTGTCATCATTGTAACTCCCCTTCAAGTTGTTGCAGGCTGCTCTTGGATCACCTCTCAGCCTTTTCCTCACTAGACAAAACAAGACCAGCCCTATTTTTATTATCTGTACTCTAAACACACTGGGAGACCTCTGCTGGAGTCACTCTGGTTTCTCTCAATTAACCTGAGCCAGAGTGCTCAAAATACAGTATTCCAGGGGTGACTATGCAAGCGCTACATGGTGGGTGATCTTTACAGTCTTCACACTGCTAGTCATACTACTTTTATGGTAGCCTAGAACACAGTTTGCCTTCTTTACAGTAAGTGACTGATGCTTGTTCTTCAGTTTGACATCCATCGTAACTCTCAGGTTTTTTTAATCAAGACTGCCACAATGGATTCTCAGCCTAAGTATGTCATTATTTTGGGTAGGTACAGAACTTTGTATTTTCCTTGCTGAAAATTCTGTATTTCCAAACAAGGTTTCCTTTGCCCCAGTCCTTCATATATGCTACATGCTTTATAGCATCCTCTTTTGGTTTTCAGCTGCTGCTCCAAAATGGCATCTGTCTTCTCTAGGTCTTGTAGAGTATTTCCCAGCCCATTAGAGATGATTTGGATACAGTAGGGCATCCAGAATGCCACTGAACAGCAACATGTACTTACCTGATCCAGAGCTTTCACTGTACCTTAGATGGTAGGAGCAAGATTAGTCTGACCTGATTTGAGGAGTCTACTGTTTAGCTGCAGATATATGTACTGTGCATGTCTACACGTGTGCTGAGGGTTTTGGCTGCGGTTGCATGAGCATAATCCAACTCAGTACAATGGCTAGAGTCCAAAGAGCTATCCAGCTGAGCAAATAAATGAACTGCCCACCAAAGCTGCTTTCTAGACTCCTTTATCTCTACTGTTTGGGACTCCTTTAAGTGAAAGCCAGTAAGAATTGTGAACATCTCAAATTGCACTAGACTGCTGTGTTTATGCAGCTGAAGTCAGTCTTAAATATTTACATATTAAGTGTTCAAACTGGGACAAATGAATCCTATATCTAATATAAATCTAAATTTAAATATATGTAGAAAACTCAATTTTGAAGCTGAAGTTCTAGTTGATAATTATTGTACATGACTTTGCACTTAAATCAGGCACACAGGTACTAAACAAAGTTTCCATATGTCAGTGACATCAATGGAGGTGGATAGATGAGGCAGCTCAAGAAACTGATTCAATCTATCAAACCGAGATATTTCACACTATTGAAGGAATCATTTCACGCGAATATTCAGGTACTGTTCAGAAAATACATAGCATGGCTATTCATAGACCTGAAGGTTTCACAAGTAACTCCAGTGTAGGAGAAACTATTTACTCCAAAACTTATTAACTGTTAAAGCCTTTCACTGCCATAACCTCTTCTTCAGGGCTTTTGGGCTTTGGTGGTTTTTTGATGGTATTTTTTTCCTCTGCCCTATAGAAATCAGTAGACATTAGCATCTGTTATTCAGAGTTTCTTACTTCTACTTGGTATGGAATCACAGAGGAAACAATAGCATCCCTCCTTTTTCTGTGATTGCTTCCACTGGGAGGCTATCTACAATTTCTAGGTCAAATCTCATGAGAAACTGAAGGTAAATAAAGTGGCTGATTTATGTGTGTTGGTATAAATCTTGCAACTGACACATCAGTCAACACTTCATCTGTTCTCTATTAATCATATTCTTCAGGATCAGCTAAGGCGGTGGATTCCACTCTGAATTCCCACTACTGAAGGTTGAAAAGAGCTTTGTTTTTAATAACACAGGCATTCTTATTATTGAAGGGACAATCTGAGTTAGCTACAAACAAACCAGTCCTAGAACTATAATTATCTTGCACTTATGCTGTATCTCAGATGCTATGTGTACCTTTGCATCTCAATAAGCCTTATGTACAGATATGTCTCTTCAGAGCTAGCCATAGAAACATCTAATGGGGTCCTTCAGATGTATTTGAAGGTTTTTAATATCAAATTGTATATATCCTTGTGGTACTTTGCATTTCCCTCACAGTTAATGGGATATACATGGTATAACTTTAGAAATGTATAGATGTAGAAACTAAAGCAGTGGTAATGTAAATGTAGCTCACAGCTCATAGCCTAACATTTCTTTATGTTGGATGGACAATATGATAGCTTGATTCATCAGGCTTATTTTAGAACTGTGTCTTAGATGAGATAGGACTGGTAGTGCCTATTTATCTCCACGAAGTATAAAGTAAAAAGCATCCTTACATTTTTACAATGAAAATTTGTGAATTGAGTAGATTAATTATACACAACTAATTTCTAGAAACCCAGAAACAAACTGTCTGAGCTTTTACAATGTCTTAAGTGGTGGTGTAACATATTGCTATGAACTTAAGCCTGTCTGGTTAGGTTTCATTTTATTAATTTATTACAGGTGGATAAGGCTCATCTTTCCCCTACAGAATGGGTGGAAGGAATGAAACCAGTGTCATGTATTTCATTCTCCTGGGTTTTCCCACCACTGCTGAACTGCAGCTGCTCCTCTTCTCTGTTTTACTCCTGACTTATTTATTAACTGTGTTGGAAAATGTCCTTATCATTCTTATCATCCGAACTAACCACAGTCTGCAAAAACCCATGTATCTCTTCTTAGGAAATCTGTCTTTTTTAGAGATCTGGTATGTTTCTGTCATTGAGCCAAAGATGCTCATAGATTTCCTCTCTCAAGACAAACGTATCTCATTCCAGGGGTGCATGACACAGTTGTATTTCTTTGTGACTTTTGTTTGTACTGAGTATATTCTTTTAGCTGTTATGGCCTATGACCGCTTCTTGGCCATATGCAAGCCTCTCCGATATTCACTCATCATGAATCATCAGTTTTGTGCTCAGTTGACAGCTGGCTGTTGGATGTGTGGTTTGACTACTTCTTCCATCAAGCTGAGCTTTATAGCCCAGCTCTCATTCTGCGATGCAGACAAAATCAATCACTATTTCTGTGATATTTCACCCCTACTGAATATCTCCTGCAGCAATTCCTCTTTGGCTGAGCTAGTGGACTTCATCTTGGCTTTGATGGTCATCATGGTGCCTCTGTGTACTGTGGTCACCTCCTATATTTGCATCATGTCCACCGTGTTGAAGATCCCTTCTTCTCAGGGGAGGCAAAAGGCCTTTTCCACATGCAGCTCCCACTTGACTATAGTGATATTATTCTACTCCACCACTCTTTTCACTTATGCTCACCCTAAGGTCATGTATACCTACAGTGCTAACAAGTTGGTATCAGTTTTGTACACAGTAGTTGTGCCACTTCTGAATCCTCTCATATATTGTCTTAGAAACAAAGAAGTCAGGTTTGCCCTGAGGAAGACCTTTACATGCACAAGACACACCTAAGAAATCAACTAAAGACTTCTGGAGAAGGAGCTTTGCTCATGAAGATCAACTGGCAGCGCTGATGAACTAATGTCAGGAGATCCAGAACTTAATCCATGCCAAAGTGAAACTCTCCTATTTATGCACGCAGGAACCTTATTGAACTAGACTTTGATAAATCTAAGTTTGATCTATGTATATACTATGGTTTTAGGTTGGGAGGGGTTTTTTTTTGCATATTTTTCCCCTGTGCTTCTATGCTGTCCACCTTTCTTGAAAGTCTTCAACTGAATGACTACTCCAGTTTTAAAGACAAGGTTTGCCAATGCTAGAAACTGAACCCTAGATTTTGTTTGCCCTAGATAGATTACTACACCCAAAAAAACATTGACGGAGATTGTAAAAGGCACATAAAATGCAGTTATCTTCATCTAATTTATTTACCCTGAGATTCTGTTATTGTCCTTGGAAAGAAATAGACCATGGAAATAATGAGAAATCTTAAGTTTCTTAGATACCTGATTTAGGATCAAATGAAACCTCCTATGAAGTAAACAACTTTTCTAATAAAGCAACAGAGAGAGTATAATGTGAGTAGCTCATACTGCGGTATAGCTACAGTGTCACTGGGACTCAGTCTCTGTTCACACCAAGGCCTTGGTACCCTGAATAACCTTATTGTACCCAGGGCACAGCAAATAATTCACTGCAAGAACAAATTCAGATACAGCTGACAGGATAGATCACTTCAATGTTTCCTGCAGGCTGCATGAGCCTTGGATGCAGTAGTATTGGGGTTAGGGAGATGTTTGAAGAAGGTTGGGCTAGATGATCCTAGAGGTCTTTTCCAACCTGAATGATTCTATGATTCTATGATTCTATTCCAGCAGGAGTCATGACCTTGAACCCTGACTCAGACTACAGTCCAAGTCTTCCCATTGAATATGAAGGAGTCTAGAGACACAGCTGATGCAGCTGGGATAAATACTGATTATGAGAAAATCTGATTATCAGTTAGAAGTGTCTCTAGGTGAAAAGGTGGCTTTAAGAAATCTACTCCATACTCAGAATATCACGGTGGTTCAAAATGCTTAATAATCTGTAACAATCAAATTTTTAAAAGCTAAAAATCTTGTCAGCTGTATGCATATTTATGTGATCATGTTAAATGTGGATTTGAGTTCATAATTAAGACCATAGTTTCTGCTATTCTATACTCTGCACTAGCAGACTGCCTTTTCAGATTTTGTAGTTAGTGAAATATATAGCTTTCCAGGGAGGAAACCATAAGACTTGTTCTGTGCACACTGTTGTCATGGGTACAATTGATCTGTCGGGAGAAAGCAGCCAGAGTAACGATGGATTCCAATGTGGATAGAATCGTCCTTGCTTTATTGTTCAAATCATGTGTATTTATAGCACAAAAGCGAAAGCATGCGCTTAGCCCTTACACATAATTGGTTATGTTCCCATAATCATGCAACCCACCCCCTAACATAGTTGGTTCAGGCTCCTTGTTCACGCGTTCTTACGTTGCTCAGTCCAAACTCCTTTGCAGATAGAACTTTCCTGGGAAAGTTCTGTTTTCTTGCAAACTGCTGTATTCTTTCTTCTTCTTCTCTCTCCTCCAAGGATGCTTCAGAGTCGTCAACTAAGCCTCGAAGTCTGGATTGTTCACTGTAATTAAGTCATGTCCTTTCTCACTCAAAAATTCCTCCACATTGATCCAAACAAGAACTTTTGACAACTTTAGCACAATTTTAAGGAGAGGTGTCATGAAAAGATTGAAGTTAACCACACTAGGAAGCTAACACCAGAAATGTAAGGTGCTAGCTGTTTTCCAGGTACTAGCTATGAGAAAACAGGCAATTGAGACAATATGAATACATAATACAATATGAACCATGGCATGGGAAATGAGAAAAAAAAAATCCAGTAGTTCTTCAGTTTTGCATTTGAGATCAAAAGCCACAGAAATAGATACATAAGCATGGATTCTTCCCAAAATACCTTAAAATTAGACATCTAAGTCTAATGTGTAATTAGACACTTAAGTAAACTACCCCAGGCTCCTTTATTCTTTGTGGACATGGATTATCACCCCCTGAAGATATTTATTCTATTTGTCTTTAAGATATGCCTTTAACATATAGATGTTATGAATCATTCTCCAAAGGTGCCTATTTCTTCCATAGGTTTTAAGGACAGCCTGTAATGCCTACATCACACTTGTGTGTCAGTTGTGGATTAAACCCCGCAGGCAGCTAAGACCCAAACACCTGCTTGCTCACTCCTCCTTGAGTGGGAGGGAGGACAGAACCAGAATGGTAAAAGTGATAAAACTCATGAGCTGAGATAAAGACAGTTAGTTTAGTAGGTAAAGTAAAAGCTGTGTGCAGAAGCAAAGCAAGGAATTCGTTCATTGCTTCCCATTGGCAGGCAGATGTTCAGCCATCTCCAGGAGAGCAGGGCTCCATCATGTATAATGGTGACCTGGGAAGCCATCACTCTGAACATCCCCACTTCCTCTTTCTTCCCCACAGCATTTATTTCTGTCATATGCTATGGAATATCCCTTTGGCCAGTTTGGGTCAGCTGTCCTGGTTGTGTCCCCTCCCAAGATCTCGCACACCCCATCCCACTGGGGGCGTGAATGTTGGGAAGAGCTGTGTGATCCTTGCTCAGCAGTAGTCACAACACGGGTGTGTTATCAGTACCCTTCTAGCTCCCAGCACAAAACACTGCTGCTATGTGGAAAACCAGCTCAGCCAGACCCACTATAGTGGTTTCTTCTTGATTTCTCTTCTTTTGCAGGCAAAGACAAATGGCACAAGGGAAAAATATCTCATCTGAACTTCAGACACCTGCTGTGGATATCTAAGAGTCTACAAGCTGAATCTCTAGTGTTTTTATGCACACCTATTAAAGTATATAGGAGCAATATGTTAAGGAGAATGCCCTCACAACCAGAGAGCTGAAAGGCCAGTGATCTATTAACAAGAGACTATAGAAAAATCAGCTGAGTAGAAAAAATGCTCAATGTTTTTGGCAATGTGTTCAAAAAACCTGAATTCCAAAAACCACACTTGGCTTTAATCACGATATTACAAGGTACATATATTGTGTTTTGTTAAACCAGCTTTGCTTTGTAAAATTTAGTGATAGAACTGGATTAAAAATAATTGTGTCTTTATTTTGATTACATAGTAAACAGAGTAAACAGGGCTTAGGAATACAGTTAACTCTTTTGGGTCTGCATTAGTCATCCTAGACAATTCCAGAGACTTCCTCAGATTTCAGGTGAACCAAAAATCTTTCTAAAGTGCCCCTCTGGCACTGACTGCAAAAGCAGCTTCATTCTTAGCTGAGGTTTCTGTTAGACTGTTTAAAAAAGCCATTTACTTTAAGCAGTAGTAATTGTTATTTCAACAAAATAATTTTTAATACGATATAGGATACTTTTCCATTGAAAAGATGTCTTACTACTATGAAATTATTTCATAAATTTGTATCTGCTACATTTAAGTAATTGATAGTTACACATAAAAACAGAATAAAAATAAAGATTTAAAAAGAAGGACAATTAGATCAGACAAGATGACATAGCGATCAAATGGTGGACCATAGTGACAGTATGGGATTGTTTATTTCTATCCACTGTATTTAAAGGTACCAGCTCAATGTAAATATTCAAGCCTAGGTGAGATGACACCTAACTTAAGAAAACAAAATGACTAAATATAATTTAAAAGGAGTCACTTGAAATAGTCTATCAATTAATATTATTTTGAATATCCTATGTGAAGCAAACATTTTAACAGAAAATTTATTCAAGAAATCCCAAAATTTGAGGGCTTTCTTCCAAGTATTTAAAGAAGGAGGGAAAAACCTCTCTGTTTCTCACATAAAGAAGTGTTGCCTTTCTCAATAATAAGCTTTTTCTTTAAAATTATCTAGAATTTTCATGCATTTCATGGCTCATATGTTTTGTTAACTGCCTTGAGAATGAAATGCTTGTTTCATGATTGATTGCAAAGTAAAAGTTTAAAATAGGTTGGATGAGCAGCATGTAGAGTATTTCTTTAGACTGAAGAGAATATAACAGGGTAATTGGTTCATCTGTAAATTAGTATATTAGAAAAATCTTCAGATATGATCGATGAATCCGTTTTACATTGTTTTCCATCTGTCTGTCTGTTTTTTCGTATTTCCTATGTTTCATATAACTTATTGTTTATCTTATTCTTCTAATTGCTTCTCCAGGCAAAGTGTGTGAAGAACATCCTAATTTCTTATTTGAATATTATCTGAAAGGAAACATGGAAAACCACACCAAGGCAACTGAGTTCATTTTGGTTGGGTTCCAATCTCATCCAGGACCACAACTCATTCTCTCTGTTCTCCTCTCAACAATGTATGTTGTCACTGTGGTTGGAAATGCCTGCATGATCCTCATCATTAGAATGGACTCCAAGCTGCACACTCCCATGTACTTTTTCCTAGAGAACTTGTCCATCTTGGACATCTGCTATTCTTCTGTTATCACTCCCAAAGCAGCACTGATGTTCTCACTGGGCAGAAGAATAATTTCCTACAATGGCTGTGCATCTCAGATGTTCTTCTTCTCTCTCTTTGGTACAACAGAAGCCTTCTTCCTTGCTGTGATGGCTTATGATCGCTTTACTGCCATCTGCAATCCACTGCTGTACCATATCATTATGAATAGAAGACTTTGTGTTTTCATGGTGGTGGGCTCTTACCTCTCAGGCTGCATCAATTGTACCATCCAGACAGGCTTTACATTCAGTTTATCCTTTTGTGGACCCAAAGAAATAAACCACTTCTTCTGTGATGTTCCTGCAGTAATGCATGCCTCCTGCTCAGACACATTTGTTAATGAAATAGTAATGCTAGCTGTATGTGGATCAATTATTGTGGGCACTACCTTGGTGGTTTTTATCTCCTATGGTTATATAATCATCACTATTGTCCAAATGCCTTCAGCTGAAAGCAAGCGCGAGGCCTTCTCCACTTGCTCTTCTCACATGCTGGCCGTCAGCTTGTTCTTTGGGGCTGTTTTCTTCATGTATGCTCAGCCTGGGGCCACATCTTTACCTGACAAAAGCAACACCATCTCTATGCTCTATACTATTGTTATTCCCATGCTAAATCCTTTCATCTACACCCTCCGAAACAGGGAGGTAAAATGGTCTCTGAAAAAACAGTTAAAAAAGAAAGGCTTTTTTAGTAACTTTACTAAGGATGAAAATGACCACGATGTCCAATTCACTACAGACAGATGTTTACAACGTAAAACAAGAGACACCAGGGCTTGCTTTCAAGAGTCTTTTTGTGATTACAGATCGTCAGTGTCATGGATGAAAGTAGAAGGTATGAAAGAAATATAGGAATTAGATCAGGTGAAGGTGTGGATTCATTTCACCAGACTTAGACATTTACAATCCATCTGAGCTGTAATACAGAGTCCTTTTATAATCATTCAAAAGGCACAAGCCTTTTAAAGCCGTAATGAATTGAAGTGTGTAATAGACATCTAAAATAGGACATAAAACTCAGACTCCGGCAGCGCGTTATTTCTATGCATTGGATCACAGCTAGTTCAGGTGGAGACATTCTCACTGCAAATATCCAAAGATAAACAGAGTCAATCAAGAGTGAACTGTGTGATTTATTTGTCTGGGACTCGCCATTTGTTAAATTATGTTTTTTCTCAATTTTGCTTTTATTCACTTACATAGAAATGAGTGGAACCACTGAATTTGGGCTCCAACCATCAAGCACTGATGGGAAATTGAAAACTTGTGTCTGAAGTGCTCTCTAACAACAACAACAAAAAAAGCTGAATTCTGATTCCATGTGTTTGTGTGCGTGCTTGCATGGGTGTTTCTAACAGGGTGGGAGCTATTTCTCTATGATCAGATGAGCTTGTAACAATACAATCTCATGTAATACGGCATCTCTGAAACATTCAAGGTCAGGTTGGATACTGCCTTCCAACCCCAAATATTCTGTTATTCTATAATATGTTTAAGTTCAGCTTTACAGCTGCTTTGCAGAGTCTCAAAATTCTAGTAAAAAAAATGAACATTTCAAAAAATAACAACTTGAAACTTTTGCATTAAGTGTCTGAAGCATGACCTCCTGAGTTACCATGCAAGCACTATATGACCAGAAGACTGCTCAGTTCTTATTATATTACAACATAAGATAAATGCCAGGGCTGGCTAGAAATCAGAAATTCCCTTTCAGATAAAGTATTTCTTTATATTAATTATTTGTTCACTTCCTACTCAAAAGAAATAATACCACTTTAAGATAAATGAAATACTATCCATAATTACCTCTTTCTCTCTTTTGATATAAAAGGAATATATACTATAAACTCAAATGCAGATACCTTATTCCTGTGCATACAGAGCCATTCTAGACCAATGGAGAAAACACCAGAGGAATATCCCCATGTACCATAGTTATTTCTATGAGCATTTTGTACTGGCCACTATTCAGTGGCAGAAGAAATAACAATTCTTAGAATCATAGAATTCTTCAGGTTAGAAGAGATCTTCAAGAACATCAAGTCCAACTATTAACCTAGCACTGCCAAGTCACCACTAAACCATGTCCCTCAGTACCACGTCTATATGGCTTTAAAATCCCTGCAGGGATGGGAACGCCACAATATCCCTGGTCAGCCTGTTCCATGGCTTGGCAACCCTTTTCCCTCATATTCAATCTAAATCTGACCTAGAGCAACTTGAGGCCACTTCCTCTTTTCCTATTGCTTGTTACATGGGAGGACAAACCGACCTCCACCTCACTACAACCTCCTTTCAGGTAGTGGTATAGACCAACAAGGTCTCCCATAAACTTCCTTTTCTCCAGATTAAACAACCCCAAGTCCCTCAGCCACTCCTGAGAACACTTGTGCTCTAGACCCTCTCCAGCTTCATTGCCCTTCTTTAGTCACGCCCCTGCATCTCAATGTCCTTCTTGGAATGAGGGGGCCAAAACTGAACCCAGTATTTGAGGTGCAACCTCATCAGTGCACAGTACAGGGGCATAATCACTACCCTAGTCATAGAACCATAGAATCATAGAACTGTAGAATTGTAGAATGGTTTGGGTTGAAAAGGGCCTCAAAGACCATCTAGTTTCAGCCCCCCCCTGCCATGGCAGGGACATCTCCCACCAGACCACATTGCTCAATGCCCCATCCAACTTGGCCTTCAACACCTCCAGGGATGGAGCATCCACAGCCCCCCTGGCCTACCTGTTAGAGTGTCTCACCACCTGCAGAGTGAAGAATTTCTGTCTGATTTCCAATCTAAATCTACCCAATTCATCCAGTTCTCTAACTAGACAGCTGTCTTTCTGTTGGTCTCTCTATCTAAACTTTGAATCAAATAGAAAATTGCACCATGAGAGAATTTGACTCTTCCAGACATCTACTTTTAAGCCCATTACCATTTCTTGCTTGTGCTGATAATTTTTTAACCTTTCTTAGACGCTTGCATTCATGGCAAGAGTGACTTTTCCGCAGGCTCTATTTGTACCAGTTTTACTGTAATTTCCTCTACTGATAGTGTGAAGGATTTTGTCCTGTCCAAGGGGACAAATATAACTGTGATGTCCATTTTTGGCAGCAAAAATCATCTTGCATTCATAAAGTATCTAGGACACTGCTTTTCCCAGATATTTAAGAAGGGAAAGCAGGCATTTTCAAGTGGTCTTCTACAAATTATTTTTCCATGTCTCCAACGTGTCTTTAAATTGAAGTTGGAAGGAATCTCTGGAGATGATCCAGTACCACCTCAACATTCTGGAGGTGTTTGTTTCTTTTCTTAGGTGGTCCAGATAGCTAAAATGTCTGGGCACAGGCAATCCCTTTTATGATGTGAAAGGAGGTATATGAGAGCAAACAGTGAATTCTGCTCAAAAAATCCCAATATGTTTTTATTGAAAGGGAAGCAGATATTACCATAGTCTCATCTTAACAGGAAGATGGGCCACAGCTAAGGAATCCTTTTTCCTCTGTTGTTTAAAGGTGAAACCTAGGTGAAAGGTGTTTAAAGGTGAAACCCAAGGTTGCTCTAGGCAAGTGCTTGTAGAAGTCCTGCTTTCCAAGAAATACAGATAATAGGGCTAGGTCTGAAGATGGTCATCAACTCATCTTTCCCTATCTATTTCTGTTTCTCCACTCTAGCTCATGCTGGAAGCATGTTGCAATTGTCACCTTCAGCTTGTAACACTTTTACTTCTCTTCTCTGTATTTTCAGTTGTGCACCTGGTCATTGTGGAGCCACACTTCCCTAGACAAATTAGTACTACTGGGACTACTCCTGCATGCAAGTTCTCATTTTCTTGTTTATCTTAGTAATCTATACTGCAGCTGTGGTGGGCCATACTGGACCTATCACAATCATCATGAGCAGTTCACACCTCCACACTGTACCTATATGCTGCTTCTTTGGTAACATTGCCTTCACTGGTGTTTGCTATGTCAGCAGCGTTACCCCCAAAGTCCTGGTCAGAGCACAGAGGCATTTCCTTTATTGTGCAACTCAGTTTTTCTTTGGAGGACTCTGATTCTACTGAATGCTTTCTTCTTGTGACAATGTCTTATAACCGCTTCACTGCCATCTGCAATCCTCTGCCCTACCAGGCTACTATGTCTCAGAGGGTGTTACCTGCTGGTTCTGGTTTTCCTACCTGTCCTGGTTCGGCCAGGACAGGGTTAATTTTGGCAGAGCCAGGTTACTCTATACCATGCTGATTTCATGCCCCGGGGCCAGTTCCAGTAGGGGGGCAGTTCCGGGTTCCGGGGTCAGCAGTTCTACTCCGCTTGTCCGTTTTGTGCCGGGTATTGCCTTTTTCTGTGTATTGCTTCTCTCTTGCTATTGTTATTGCCTTTGCAATCATTTCTTACGTGTTCCTGCATTAAACCTTCCTTATCTCAACTCAATAAGGCACTTTAAAACCTTTTGGTTTTTTTCTTTCTCTGTCCACAACCCGCGGCAGAGGGGAGGGGGCGGGGAGCAGCGGCGCGGCCACGCTGCGGCTTGGCCACCCCACAGCCCCTGCCACAGCTTTTACTAAACCAACACACTACCTTTATTGCAGTTTAAACACTGCAGGACACACCAATTTAACCTTTCAGCTCAACTTCTGTGGGTCAGATGAATTTGCTCATTACTTTCATGAGCTCCTATCACTTCTAAAGGTCTGCTGCCATGAAACTTATGTCAACGAGATTGTGCTGTTTTCCTTTTTTCTTTCTTATCCCTCTATGATGTGTGATCCTGGTGTTCTACTGCAACATTATCTCCACCACCCTGAGGATCACTTCTCAGGCAGGCAAGAGAAAAGCCTTCTCTACCTGTACTTCCCACTTTATTGCAGTAGCACTGTATTTTGGCACAACATCTGAAATATATGCCATTCCTTCTGAACTCCTCTTCACCAGACTAGATCAAATGAGTGTCCACGTCATACTGTCTTTTCATCCACATGTTAGACTCCATCATCTCTAGCCTGAGCAACAAAGATGTGAATGATTTTCTGAAGAAAACACTCAGAAGGAAATTATTCTATTTACCCCTATTAAGTCACATGCTTTCAAAGAAAGCTTTTTCAGAAGCAGGCAGAAGCAAAAAGGAACAAAGTAAAGTCTCACAATTGATTTTTCTAATCAAAACTCAAGTTTTCCGTTCATCTCATTTTGAAAATTTTCCTCGTAATTTGAAGCATATTTTTGTCAAAATTAGTGTGCGGAAAGTAAACCAGGTTTAGCCACTACTGGATGTGCTTTTGACTTTGTAATATTTGGGATTTTTTTTTCCCAACCCTGTGTCATGCCATTTTTTTTTTTCCCTTTGGCAAGGGTGTTGGATTAGATGGTCTCCAGAGGTGCCTTCCAACCCCTGCTTTTCTGTGATTCTGTGGGAAGCTTGCAGCCTAAAGAGACATTAGGCAACAATTTCTTTCAGTTCATTTTATGTGAAAACATAGGAGAATGGAATGATTCCGTCTGTATCCCTCCATAACTCTTTTATGGCACCTAATACAGTGCCCTTTTGTAGAGGAGGAGATTAAAGGAGGTGGGCAGAAGTGAAAACATCTGAACTTCAGTAATGTTGATGGAAAGACAAAGCAACAACAGTTACAGGCTACAGGTGAGGGTTTTTGAAGGTGGCTATATCTACCATTACTCTCTTCTTCATGACGAATAGCAGAAAAATATTCCATTACTTTGTTTTTCCAAAGATGTAATAAATCCCAAATAAATTTGGGGATTTATTGATAATTGCAGAACTAACCACTTACAAGGACTTTTCTACACTTGTATATCTACTACTCTACTACTATCTACTTGTATATCTATTACTCCCTGGTGTCATATCCTGAGCAATCAGGACGATGAATTAAGTTAGCTAATTCCCAGGTTAGGATTAAAGTGAAACAACACCAGGGATCCTCCAATTCACAAAACACAAATTTGTTTGCTAATAATAATATTGGCGCGATAAGCATGAGAAGAAAATATCTTTAGGTGCTCACAACAGGATTGACAAAATAACTCATCAACAAACCTTGCAATATATTCAAACCTTGAAAACCAATGGAAGCTCAGGCACTGCTGAAATTTATGGGGTAATGTTCTCCTGAATTGCAATAGGAATCATATTTATACTCTCCATAAGGAACACTGAAAAATTTATTTTTATTTTTATATTTACTTCATTACTTATTCATGCATTTTCCCCCTTGAAATTTCTAGGAAGAAGCAAATCCAAGAAAACTGCACAGGTTAGCAGCTATGACACAGGACCTAAAGGAGACCTCCAGCATTCTTGAACAGCAGCAGGAGTGAGACTACCAGATAGCTCTAAAATAGTATTGCACATTTGTATTTTGCCACCTCTACTCACCACTTCAAAGCAACTGAAGGTGGGGAAATTAAATTTAAGTCTGAGAAACATAAAGTTCAAATTGGCATTATCTGTTTACATCTAGACACTGTGGATTACTTTATCTGATGCATTCACATACAGACAAAGTGTAAATATATATAGTAAATGTTGCTTACTGGTGGGATTCAAACTCAGCTAGAACTGCAGATCTTTTTTTCATGGTCTTCCTACTGCTAGCTGTCATCATGCTCTTGGGAAAGAATGACATGACTGTTAACATTTGTATAAACACTCATCTATTAGCAAACAATGTGTTACTTCTTCAAGAACTTCTTCAGCTGGTACCTCTGCTGCGCCTCTGCCTTTGCCACTCCTTGAACTGCTTCTTTGCTGAGAAGGAGGCCATTTCCTATGGAGGCTGGTTAGCCCAGCTGATGTTGTTTCCTCTTTGTCACCAGAAAGTACTTCCTCACGGTGATTACAGGTTATGACTATTTCATTGTCATTGGTATACTGCCATTCTACCTTACCAAGATGTCAAAAAAAGATACCATTAGTTTGCTCTAGTATTTCTCTATATGGAAGATACTCCAATCATTTAATCACCTTAGTGGGCCTTTTCTGGACTTACTCCAATATTTCCATGTGTTTTGAGTGCCACAGAGCCCAGAACTGAACACATTACAGAATCATAGAATG
>VZZY01008148.1:730-30506 GCA_013400335.1 Eurystomus gularis
TTCAGAAAATTAAGATCATGATGCAGCTGGATTTCTCTAAAGACACCACAAAAACGCTGCCTGCACTAACTGTTAAAGATTTAAAGTGTTGGGACATCATTATCCAGAAAAGGTCACAGACAATTTTTCTGACTAGTAAATGAAAATACTGTGACAGCTGGGAATACAATTTTCCTGCTATAATGTCTGAACACTGGATGCTAAAGCTATTTGTTTTGCAAGCCACAATAGCTGCTTGCAATGCAGTACCACAACTGATCTTAACTACATAAACTAGCATGAACACTGAAAATGTAGGTGTTTACTTGACTCTGGAGAGTGATAAACAATTAATGTTAATTATCTTGTATCATGCAGTGTGTGACAAAACAATGCACATAGCGCACTAAATACCCTGTGAACTGCTCTGTCTATATCTGACCTTAACTTGTAATGAAATTTCTGATTAATATACAGCATTACAAGTATACCTGTGCAAAAGAATATTCATCTATATTCTATTCAAATAACCTTTGAATTTCTTAATAGATCTTCTCAATGTGGAATCTTTCCAACTAACAGATCTGTAAACTTACAGAGCTGAAACCAGTGCTGTTAAAATAAGAATTTGAACAGCCATGATTAATGGCATGGCCAGGAAATGCAAGTCAGAATAGATACATTAGCTGAACAATTATAGCCATTTTTTGTAACAAAGCTAAACCTGTGGATGAGTCAGCAACACAGCTTAGTTTTCAATTACTTTGACTATTTATGCCTGTCACTGAAGACCCCTTTAATCTCTTTAAAGAGCTAGCAAAGGTACCAGCTAATTTTTATGTGCTTACACAACATTCTAGACCTTTGAACAATCTAGGCATAGCTGCACTATGTTATCCTCAGTGGTGAGGAATCACCTTATAGAACATGAAAAGAAACAGATTTTGTAATGCCCATGGAAAGCTCACTGAAATCGGTAACATCTTTCCATTAGTGACAAAGAGTTTGATCAGTTTCTAGGGCCCTCATTCTGCAGCTCATCATTTGCACTAGTCCAAAACTTGTACAAGTAAGAATGGTAGCTTTTCCTGTTTGGTTAGATTATTTAAGGTCAAAGGAAATGTAGATTGTTGCTTCTCTGATGCATCTGATATATTATTATGATTCCAGTAACAGAACTGTGTTTAGTTTTATCAAATATCTTCACTTCCATCAAAACCATAATCTCTTCATACACTTTCAGTAAGAAATAATTAAGATAGAACATTTAGGAAAAATAATAAAAACATACAATTTGTTTGTGATTATTTCCACAGTTCCAGTCATGGACTAGTGTTTGTGCTCAGAATACTTTTATGTTGACCATTTTCTTGTAAAGGCCAGCATGTCTACTGTTGAAAACCTCTCTGTAACAAATATGGCATTAGTAGTAAAAAGACTAAAAATAAAAATCTAATTTGTGAGGAATACCACAATAAATCCCTACTGTTTTTTACCTGGGGCTTCAAAGATAATGTGCTCATTCTCAACTTTTTACTTGTCTGAGTACATACATTTCAATTGTTTAATTAAATTGCTGTATTTAATTTGATCAAAACTCCTATGCAGCTACTCCTGCTTGTGACTGGAGCAATTTAGGACATTCAGAGCAGCTTAAGAAGTTCCCAGCTAGATGTCTGGTTTCCAACTAGAGTTTACCAGCTATCAGCTGATTGTGGACAATGTGTGCATCCTCGTAGCTTCTTTTAATGTCGTGTAGAATAGGTTCCTTTAAAGCTCTGATGACTTAAGGAATGCTACTTCATCCATCATTAGAATTGAAAAGGAACATTTTTATTAGGAACATACACCTTAACAAAGAAGGCTGAAATCTCCCACTAAAAGAATTGACTTCACCAAATCAAATACCATAAAGGATAATAATTTGAACCCGTCCTTCTTCATTTTACCACAATACAACATAGGCATATTCCTAATACAAGTAACTGAATGTAAGTAAGCATTCTCCAAACTACACTGTTCAACTGTTTGTTTGCTGTTTTTTTCTTCCCAGTTAAATAAATTTGTTTACAGGTTAGATCATGTGGATACCAAATGTGCCCACACTCTGCTGTCAAGACATACTATATTTCATATGATCTAAAGAATTCAGGATAAAAAGTGTAATGAGTCATAGTAGTTCTAAATAAAGCATGATTTTTCACAATATTTTTGTGTCTTCACCTTCTTAATAGTTCGATACTTCCTCCTGATTTAAAGCAAACAAAAAAAGTCATGCAGAAATTCTGATTTCTACTTAGCTCTACTAAATTAACTTTGTTCCAGGTGCCTGAAAGATTTTTTTCCTGCAGATGTTTCATTCATCAGAATAGACTTAGATGAACTGCCTTAAGTATAACCATTTTGTTTATTCTGGGTTTTGGAAAAGAATGAACAAGTGAGCTTTAAAATACTGTTTGCCATGCCCTGGGGAACAAGTTTCCTGTTTCAAGAAACATATCTGCTTTATTTTTTTTTTTCTCTGCAAGCTTCTGGTTTCTGTATTTTCAAAGAATTGTTTGTGAATTCATCCATACAACTACCACTCAAATCAGGGGAAGATTTATTTAAACCCTGAACAATGCTTTGCCAAATTAAAGGCATGAATTTTGAGAAGATTCTCTTTAAAACACATTTTCAGGCAGAGATGTTTATTACTTTAGCTGATGGCACTGAAACTCAGAATTACAGATGAGACAAGAACTAACTGCGGGCTGTTTTTTGAAGACCAAATACAAAAAGAAAATATTTTTATTCAAGAAAAATACAGATAATCTCAAAAGAAGTTGTGAGGTACATAAATATTAGGTACATATATAATATATGCCTTTCCTATCCTACTCAGTGTCATTGCTGACACTTATTTTTCCAGGTTGGAACACCAGCAGTGCTGATTCCTTTGAAACTGATGAAGCCTGCTGTTTTTCCCATTTTATTGTATCATTTGGTGCAGTAATCACTGTTTCGGAGGGAGGGTGGGGGGGGAGCTAATATGAAATTAAAGAATTTCCTAAGAGAGTTCTCTATTTTGGAATATTAATAAGATCCTTCATGCTGCTTCATTGCATGTATCTATTACAGAAATTGAAATATTAAGACTTTTTTCCCCTCCCATCGTTTCTCAATATGGGTTTTTTTCCTATACATTCTGCATTCATTAAGTCGAATGACAGGTATTTAAATAGAGAGCATTTTTGAAGATTTCTTCTACAGACTAGAAATATGTCAGCACTGCTGTCAATTTAATTTAGATTATTCAATATATATAGTGTGAATGTGACCCACAAGCCAGTATGCTTTCTGAAGGAGCCTTAATAGTAGCAGATACTAAGGGGTCGATAGCCATCTTGCAGAAAAGGTGAGCGTGATTCCCATCCTTCCTGGGACAAAGACTCCAAGGAAAGGTTCCATTTCAAAAAGCTTACGTATTTTGCCTCACAGCAATGTTGATTAACAATTTAAATTTTCCACTGGTTAGGCTAGACACCCTAGCTCAGTCAGTTCACTGATTTCACAAGGCTGTGGCCTTGCAGGTAAGAGTTGATTTAGAAATAAGTCTCCCATCTTTAAGGCAAGTGCTCTATGTAGAATCCCTTTCTTGATTACACGTGTAAAGTGAACAAAGGGCATAAAGGCAGGCAAAATTCAAGACATCTTCTGCCTGCAACTTTTGTCTGGGAGTTACTGCAATTGGCTTCCTGCTTGAGCATTAGTTCTGCACTAAGCATTTAACATTCCCTAAGCACTGCATTGTCAATGAATTCAGGGGCTATAGATTCTGTTTTATTCAGCCTTTATTGATTGGCACTGAAACACTCTGCTTTTGATTGCAACATGAATTACAATGCTTAATTTATCCTAGGAATGGTCTTGTGAGCTAAGCAGAGAAGTGTTACTCTGTTTTACAGATGGGAATTGAACTGGAGTACGTATGAAGTTCAGCTCTTCAATCATACTTCAGGGAATTCAAGCACTGCATATGCACTGAACATCAGCCTAGGCTGCCACCTTAGGCCGTGGGCATCTTGATCTCTTGCTGCATTGAAACTTTTCCTAGCTGGTATTTGCAGAAATCACTGAATAATAAGCCACATGCAATGGTACAGAAGTCTGTCAGGATGTCTCACATATAGCAATTAACAAAGAAATAGTGAAAGTCCCTTCTCCAAATCAAGCAGAGCTTGGCTTTGATGGCAAATCCCATCTATCATAGCCATTATAGCTGTTCAGGGAATAGAACACCTGTTCTGGCTTCACACATGGTAGAGACAAGTACAGACTCAGTAAACCAGGATGTTACACAGATGGATGCTCCTGACTGGTCATAAGCAGATGCCTTCCTCTTTCCAGTCAGTCTCTTAAATCTGCCTGATCCTTTTCTTTCTAATGAATGCTTAGCTAACTTACAGAGTTTCCTATCACCCTGAAGGGTATGCTTCCCTTTCATGGAGCATTAACTGTGAATTAGTAGAACCTAGGCGTTCAACTCAGGACAGAAGACTCCAGTAGACTGCTTTCCTTTCCCTTCTGCCATCACTCTCCCTTCAGTTCTCAGCAAAAGAAACAGCAACAAATGCTTCCTGGATCTGAGTATTTCCTGCTGTAGATACAAAGACCATCTTTATTTTTTACCACACAAATGATGGGAGGTGAGAGAGAGAAGGTAAAGAGAAGTAATAGCCTTATGCCTGTGTACTTTCTCCAAAGGTTTGTAAAGTTTGAGTTAGCCTGTGCTTTCCAGAGATACTGGGATTACTGTGCATATTTATAAAGATATCCAATAGCCAAAATTATAACAAACAAGTTTATTAAAAACAGTCCTTAGTCTATGTAAAATATATACTGAAACATATATAACACAAGTTAGCAGGTTATAGAAAGTGTGGTTAGTTCTCCATATATTTCATGTCTATTTCCAGAGAAGCCTGAAAGTGAGATGCCAAAGCCCTTCAAAGATTTTTTGACCTTCTAAATAGCGAAAGTCCTGTGAAATATACAGGACACATAGATGTTACAATATGACCAGAACAAAACTATTGGATTAACTTAATGCAAATGCTTTACAATTCAGTAATTAGATTCCAAATTTAGCCAAACACTATTTCACAAAATAGTATTTTTCCTGTGTCTTTCAATTTCAGATACTGTTTCAGTCACAGTGACTACATTCACTGCAATAAGCAGAACTTGAGCTTCTCTGATCAGTTTTCAATTAGTAATGTTTTAAAAACATGAAATTGTTAATTCTACTTGAATTTTTATATTTATTATGCCGCTCAGGAAAAAAAGCAATATTGTAACAAAGTAACTTAAGAACTGTGCATTCAGAAGTAAAATTTATTATTTTAACTGGTATGATTTAGAAGCAAAACAAAGAGCCTGTATGCAGAATAGGGTAAACAGACCTTCCTGCTTCAAACATATTGACATCATAGAATTTGTAGTTTAATTCTAAAAGTAATACTGTTTCCAACACTTTCTCCAACACATTATTTCTGCAGTGAAAGCAATTTTCATCGTTTATTGCACCTCTTAGATATCTACCACGATCTTATTTGCTCCAGAAGAAGCTACATTAATTTACATCTTGCAATCAGCACTCTGAGTACTGACTTTGAATGACATTTTGTTCAGCTCCTTTCAGAGATGACAAACACTGGCACTATTAGACAAAGCCTTAGTATGTTGCCTAAGAGTAAGTCTTAGGTCCCTAGGTCATTCAGCAATTCTGCTGTTGCAAATTACGGTATCTCTTGTATTAGATGAATTCCTTGCTTGTCAGAAATTATTCTTGTCAGTGGGCTAAGATACAGTTCGGAATAAAAGTGATAGTGTAACATATGGCCTTTGCTGTAGGATGGCAGGCACATATTCACTCACTCAGAGGCTATTAATCAGCTCTTGATGTAGTGCCCTTAACTCGCTAACCTCACTTCTACATTTTGCAGTAGAAAAACCACTCAACTAAAGTCTTTAAAGAAAGCTATGCTTTATATTGTACATTTTAGGGAAGCAGGCTATCATAACATTTCTAATTTCAACTTCTTTTTGAGGGCTAACCATCATCTGGTGACCACAGCAATACATTACTGCAGTAAAAGTTATGATATTATGAGTGGATCATTTGGTAATAACAAAAGTTCCATTATACAAAAATCAGTTATTACAACAGTTTTGGTAGATATATTCTGCATAACAAAAAGGAACCAACAATAAGCAGCACATTTTCATTCCATCTTATTTCTCTTTTTAGTTATCTGTCCAGTAGAGTTTAAAAGATCTTAGGGCATTTCAGAAGAGAGAGCTATTACTGGACACCAATATTATTTGCATACCAAATAAACACATACTGCAAATATATTAAAATAAATATAAATTATTCCAAGTGAATGTTTTTTACTTCATTTGTCTAAAAAATAAATTCAGAGGCTGTTTAAATTATCAGGGACAAAACGAGTAAGCTTGATAGTGCTAACAATGAGATTTACTGTGTCCAGAACAAAAGAATAAACACACACTATCTAATCAGTACACAAATAAACCACACCCACCTTTTCAAAGCTCAATTAAAAGTTTAGCCAAATCAAACTGAATCTATGGAAAGATACACATTAATAAAAACCACAGTAAGACAGTCAAGATTTCTGTAGGTTTTCTACCTTATAAAACAACCCCGGCTAACAACAGTCACCTTACAAAACCAGCAGACTGGTTTTGTAATTATTTACTCCCAAAGATTTTTGTTGAAGTTTTATAGTATGTGCAGCCCGTGGTTTTGATTTGGTACAGCACCGAACTGTGCACAGTACTTCTACAGAAAGTCAACCTATAAGTGTGTTGACACTTGGATAATTGTCTGGCATGTAGAATTACATTCTTGTTTTGTATCGGATTAGGTTCTTCAAAAACAGTAAGTACTCAGATTTTCTAGTTTAAGAGATTGTTTTCATTTTCATAGAAAAAAAGTAGACTAATTTTTATGCCTCTGGTAAGAATACTCTTACCTGAAGATAATCATGCACATAATTCTTGACAAGACTGACACCTGGCTAAAACCTAACTGCACTGCCCTACATCCATGTTCCTTACAGAACCTTCTCACAGTATTTTACACTGTTCTACAGAAGATGCTGTAGTAACTTTGGGGACTATCCTGAGTAATATCTAACTCATTTCCAAATAATTTTCCAGAAGCCAACCTCAACCTAGAAATGTATTTTGGTCTATGAAGCTATTACTACTATTTAGATATAGTGATACTGTTCCTATACCAGACATCATTAGTTCTGAGAGAGACTAGCTTGATAAAGAAGAAAATCTACCATAGCTGGGGTTAAGGAAAAGACTGGGGTTTGGGGATGTGCAGCATGACTCCAGGAACCCCTGCTAAGTTGTCTGTGATTCAGATAAAACTGTTGGCGGCCCCTAACATTTAGCGAGAGCCAGTAACAGAGGCTGCAGTGAAGTCTATTGTGTCCGATTATATATAAGTTGTGGTCTGTGGAGACAGAGCAGGAAGGCTCCTGTACTGGCAGGCTTAGTGGGGAGAGGCAGATGTAAAAAGTGAACTGGTAGGGTGAAACACAGCAGTGAAGGTTCAGATGTGGAAAAGTGGTATGGAGATGGTACACAGGGCAGGAGCAAGGTATACCAGAAGTCAGTGAGTACACCTAGTTGTTTTTTACTGGGGGCCCTAGGAAGGACTCAACACCTTACAGAAACCATGGGTTCCTTTTGTTTTGACTGTCCAGAAAGTGGCTATTCTATAGCACTTAGTCCTGTTAGTAGGATCCATATGTGCAGATCAGATTGCTGGAAAATGCCATGGAAAAAAGTCAGAGCTTACTGAAATGTCTGAAAGCCGGAGCCAGGGAAGAAGGAAGAATTTACCCATTGCTGCATTTATGCATAGCTGGGAGCTGCCTAAATGATGCAGCAGGATATACTGAGGAGAGGATACCATTTAACTGGTACCTCACAGAAATACGCTTAACTGTTATGAAGTGGTAGGTGCAACAGGCATCAGCACAGTGATACCAAGATGCCTGCTCCTATCTGGGTGTAAACTTGCTAGTAAGGGGCAGCAGTCCCCCAGCACTTGCACCCCAGTCATCCTGACCAAAAATATAAAAAAAGTCTCAGGTCTTATGGTTTATTGACTTGTTCCACATGTAATAAATTAGCACAAGGTTGCTGACGAGTATCCCATGACAACCCTGGCCCCAACATTTGCATTATCTAGCTGTCCTTCATCATATACTTATACCTTCCTTTCTCAGCCCCAGTTTCTCCCAAGCAAACAACCTATCTCTAATTATTTTTCCCCCACTGGTCCCAGATTTATGACATCCATACTACATCATAATGGCATGTATGGGTATCAGCCATGTATGATATTACTGCTATAGCTACATAGGGGTTGTTGGCCTTACAAGACTGTGCTCCCCTAAAGGTTTCCACTACTCCCCTCCAACAGCCTGTGCCATTTAGCTGTTTGTCACATAGCTCCTTCACTTTGAGATCCAGCCACCTTTCCTCCAGTTATCTGTAACTTTTGTCAGCTGTTCTTTGGGTCATGTCTAGTAATTTTCCACAGTTAGCTTAAACCTCAAGCCAGGGTATAGTTAATGGCTCCTCATCTGCCTTTGCCACTAACGTTAACCCCAGAGATCAGGAAGGTACCTTTCCCAGTGAAGTTTAACTATCAGAAATGTTTCTTCAAATGAGGTTAAATAGCCAGCCCTTTTCCTGAAGATGGTGGAATAGGGAAAGAAGTGGCAGCAGCACCCCAGTAACACAGTGATGACTATTTTCTCAGTATACAGTTTTGCCTGAAAACTTAACCATGCAAGATCCATCTTCCCCAGTAGTGCTTTCACTACAAAACTATATGCTGTCCTTAATCTTTTGAGTCACTTAACTTTTATAAATAGTACTTAAATTTTGACTAGAGTAATTACCAGAGCCCAAGTCTCCTCAACAGGGAAATGAGCTAGCACTAGAGGCTTTTCTTCTTTTTCTCTTCAGGGCAAAATATAATTTGTGAATCTCCATGAGATATGCTGGGGAAGCACCTCATAAGTCAGGTTTTTTTCAGGTCTTTTTATGGACCTTCTAACAGGGCCAGGAAGGCACTAAGTACATTTAAGGATGTACATTCAGGAAGTATGACAGTGAAGATAGTATTTTAGCAGCAAAAAGACATTTTTGCAGTAAGAGTAAGTTATACTCATTATTGTGCAATTATGTAATTAAAAGCTGCAACACTGAAAGGGTTTACACTGGGTTAAATATGAAAAGACAGGTGTTGAAGATATTCAAAACACTTATGGAACTTCACACATTTTTATAATTCAACCTTTTTTTCTTTTTCCTCTTGACTTTAAGATCCTCAGTTGACAGGAATTAGGCTTCTCAGGTTAATTACTCTCAAAAGCTTCAGTAGCATAATCCAGATGACCGTAAGAGTTGACCTACACTTAACTCCATTACCAAGTTGCACTAGCATGCCACACAATGAACTGTAAACACTAAACTCTTTCATTTGCTGAGTTACGAGTCTATTCATAATTTACATGTATTAATATGTAAATCACACCTATGAAAAGCCTTTTATCTACTTAATATTACATTATGGAAGGGGGGGTCAGAATGCAGTACTCATTTGCATAACTTTTCGAAGGACAGCACTGCTAATGATGCCTTACAGAAAACTTTAAAAATCAGTCTATTACATATTTCTTTTGAGCTTCTTTTCCCTCATTCTTTATTTCTAAGCCAGTTAATCTTTGTTTCCTACACTGTTCATAGCTTTCTGAAGTTTCAATTCTTTATTACTCTATTCTCCCCACAAGATACCAATTTCAATGAAATAAAGTTTCTCTTAAATATTGGCATGAATGAAATCATACATCACTAACTTGAATCCAGTGTACCAAGGATAAAGGAGTAGGCAAAATTCCTTAAATAACTTGATTGTTTCCTGTATCATCTCTGCTACTTCATTTATTTTATGTATTTTACTATATAAATATTCTCTCTCTATATATATCTCAAGTATGTGCCACAAGATGAGAATGCTGTTCTCATCCTGAAAATAAGAGGTGAATGTTGATCTAGAGAAGATGAGCATTGACTGAATTAACTCAGCAATATTGCAAAGAAAAACAATGACAGGCACAAACTTAAGAACAACATGTATCAAAATGTAAGAAAAGAAGATCCTGATTTCAAATGCACCTAGTGCATTTGACTAGTGATAGACTAGGCAAAGATAAACACAGGTATGTTGTCTAACAGATCATATGCTATTTGCTCAAACTTCTGCAGTAAAAAAAGTCTGAAAACTATAGACAAACATGCCACAAAAGTAAATTTCAAGTTCTTCCCTGAATGTAACATTTTTTTTAGGTATCTGTACTTGAATTACTGAAATAAGACAGAATATAAATTAATAGTAGAGAGGCTCTACAATTATTATAGATTACCAAAGTCCATACCAGAAAGTAAAAAGTGGGATATGATAAAAGACTCATATAACCACCAGGAGCTAGATGGAAACACTTGGCTGGATTCACACACACTTAACTGAGATTAATATTGGACCTCTTTTCAGTACAAAAGTGGCTCCTGAATATTCAAATACAGCAGAGGCAACAGAAAATAAACAATAATCTCAAGATGAGTGAAGAGACAAAAAACTTTCCATGACACTGACCTTTGTCTCTGGAAAATGTACACCACACACAGTCCTTTGGACTAGTTCTCCCACTTAGTTTGTCACCAGCTGAAAAAGAAATTGAAAAAAATTCTGTTCAAATGTGCTGTTCTTTCTGCAGGAAGGAAAAAAAATTTAAGCCATTGTAAATTTATGCTAACATCAGGTAAACAAACTAAATAAAATTAAATTAGAATAATGTGATGATAGTATTCACCAAGTCAATTCATTGAAAAAAAACTATTGAGACCTGGCTGAAAACCAAATAATGATTTAGATTATTTAAGTGCAATGCATGCAAGTGATCTTATATTTTGATTTCTGTGGAAATTTGATCACTTCTGTAGAACAGTATTACACCAAGTCCCTAACATATGTTATGTGAGAAGCGTGTTATCCAATTAAAAGAAAACCTGTGCACATGCTTACAAAGGAAACATCAAAGTTAACACAGACTACCAGAAAATAGTAATTCAGATGTCAGTAACAAAGACCATTTTTGCAAATTTTCAGCAAAGCCAGTAAGAAGCATTAAACCAAATTCCAAAGATTTGGAAGCAATCTTTGTTGCAGCAGAGCTGTTTTAAAGACTGTCCTACTAAGAATGGTTGCAAGATTAATTTTAAAGGGTCAGTAAAGTGTGCTGCAAAGATTGAGGAGTAAGATGTTTTGGTTTTGCTCAAATGAGGGAAGAAAAAAGTCAGTCCCACTAAATTCACACACTTCAGAAGATGCAAAAGAGATACTGAGAACCTCAGACTGTATACAATGATGGCCTGTTACAGCCAGTGCTGGCCATATGAGAAACCAACTAATGCACTGAAGGGTTAACGCCTTTCGTATGGTTAGGCTACACAGAGCCATATCCAGAAATANGTGCCGGTGGCCTAGGTTGGCACCCTGTTCAGGCCGGCTGTGGGCGGGGCCTTCGGGCTCTTATGCTAATTAGATGTCATGCGCAGTCTGTGCTTCCAGAATCTTCTTGGAAACGGGCCAGCGGGCAGTCATGCGCAGTCTGCAGCGGCGGTGTGTTCCTTTCACAAGGGTTGTGCTGCGAAGGCGGCGGTGTCTGCCCCGCGGCCCCCTCGCAGGGTGATCCCGGCGCCAGGGCAGTGCTGCCCCCCACTGACCTCACCTTCCAGCCCCTGCAACCCCGGCGGCCAGCCCCGGCCACACTCCCCCGCCACAACACTGAGTGTTGGAGACACCGACTCCAATTCCTCTGGACTGACACGTATGTCAAAAACGCTGACCTGTTTGCTATGGTTCATTTTTAAGCACACACACACAAAAAAACCTCATTAATTTCCCATGTTGTATCAGAGAGGTTTGGTTTGGGGTTTTTTTTTTTGTCTCATAAAAAGTGGATGCTGCCTCTTTGGAGGACACTGAAAAGTCTGACTTTCCAAGGTGCATAATGATGAAAACAGGCGTGCATCTGAAAACAGGGCTAAAATAGAGTTGATATTTGTTGTATTTCTTCATATTGTTGAAAAAAACCCTTTGCAATATCAGTATAGATGAAAAGATATGATTTATCTTCCTACTGATATTTATACAGTGAGGGTATATTTACAGAAGATTGTATGAAAAAGATGACACCTCAAGAAAATCAATCACTTGCATTATGATGAGAAATAGGATCTCTCAAAATCTGGCAATAAAACCTCATCGGGAGACATTGCTTTCACATTACAAAGTTGAAGTTGTGGGTAGTGAATGATACTAAAGTAGTTAACTGCAGTTGAGAAGATTACATTTTCCATTATAGACTGAAATTAGAAAGAGTGAAATTAATTCACTGTTTTGTGCACTAATTTGTAAAAAATATAAATTAAATGCATTCCCGTCTAATGTTCAAAATTAGAAAGAAACCCTGTTTTATTAATGAAAAATGTGAAGGTAGGTTGGCTATTTTGAATATAGATTTACTGAACTGAAAAATTCTGGTTAGAAGTATTGTCATTCCTGTACATGTGTGCATTCTTTAAATACATACATACGTGTGCAAAACACATGCACAGAGTTATCATTAGCTTACTGCCAATAGTCATGGGTATTTTAGGATGTATCTTCAAAAATGTTTCCAGAGCCTCATTGTAACCAGTGTTTTCATTAATGACCTGGGTGATAAAATAGGCTAATTTGATTTGTGCATAGCAAAAAGATAAGCAGCCATGCTAGAACATTAAAGGAAAATAATCCAAAATTATTCTTTTCTGTCAGCTTGAAGAAATGTTCTGAAAAAATAATGAAGATTAATTTCAAAACAGAGTAGGCTCCTACGCATAAGTGGAAATAATCAATTTTGCAATCAGAAGATAAAAAAGCTGAATTGGTCACAGTTTATAAAAAGAACAAGAGATTAGAGTGTACAGTGTTTGTCAATCCACATAGTAAATAAGTTTTTCTTATGTTCAGACAGAATTTCCTGTATTTCAACTTGACAGGGCACAAAGTCTCACTAGTCAAACCACCCTGCTCAAGTAGAGTCACACCTAGAGCAGTTTGCCCAGGGTCATGCCCAGTTGGGTTTTCAGTAGCTCTAAGGATGGAGACAACACAGCTTCTCTGGGCAACCTGTGCCAGTGTTCAGCTACTGTGACAATAAAGAAGTTATTTCTTATGTTCAGATGGTATTTCCTGTTTACTCAATTCCTCTTATGCCACTGAGCACTTCTGAGAAGAGCTTCACTCCATCTTCTTTGCATGCTCCCAGCAGGCATTTATGCGTATTAATAAGATACCCCCAGAGTATTGTCTTTTCCAGGCCAAACAGCCTCGCCTCTCTGAGCCTCTCATATGAAACATACTCCAGTCCCTTGATCTTCTTTGTGTTTCTTCACCAGACTTGCTCCACTATGTCCATGTCTATCTTGTACTGGGGAGCCCAGCACTGGACATAGCACTCCAGGTGTGTCCCACCAGGGCTGAGTAGAGGAGAAGTGTCCTTTCCCTCGACCTTCTGGCAATGCTTTGCATAATGCAGCCCAGGAGTCTGTTGGTCTTCTTTGTGACAAGAGCACATTGCAGACCCGTGTTCAACTTGGTGCCTGCCAGAACCTCAGGTCCTTTTCTGCCAAACTGCTTTCCAGCTATTTGGCCCCCATTGTGTACTGCTGCATGGGCATTTTTCTCTGCAAGGGCAGGACTTGACATTTCCCTTTTTTCAAATTTACCACTTCCTTGACAGCCTATTTTTCCGCCCAGAAATCAGCTGGTGCATCAAATGCTTCTCTCAGTTTTGTATAATCAGCAAACTTGCTGAGGGTGCACTCTGCCCCATCATCCAGGTCATTAATGAGGAGGTTAAACAGTACTGGGACCCAGTGTTGACCCTTGGGGTATACCACTGGTGACTGGCGTCCAGGTGGGCTTTTATCCTGTTGATCAGAACATTTGAGCCTGGCAGTTCATTCAATTTTTGATCCACCTAACCATCCACTAGCCCTTTTTTAATCAGATTTTCTATGAGGATGTTATGGGAGACAGCATCAAAAGCTATAGTCAGGATAAGCAACATCTACTGCTTGCTTCTCATTCACCAAGGCAGTCATCTCATCAAAGTAGGCTGTATCCTTGCATTCCAATATTTTTTATTGTTTTTATGATGACCACCTAAGGGATAAAAACAATAATAAATATCATAAAGAGCTACCTTTAAAATATGGCTGCTAATTCATGCATCATCTGGTATGTTTTTCTTCTCCTCATAGAATCTCTTATTCTGTGTTTCAGGTTTCAGAGGCAAATTGTAACATCCTAAGTCCAAACCAAATCAAATAAACCAGAGCTATTGCTGGGTCATGCTATCTTGGAAACAAGTGTTTGACAACAAGATGAGCTCATTGTCTAAATGGGTGACTGTATTTCTGATCACTTAACAGACTGTCAAATGAACCACAAACAGAAGTGAGAGTTATTGCCTGCATCCCACTCTTACACTGCCATGTGTTCTAACAGGAGAGAATACTTTACTAGGTCTAGATTTAGATCTAGATCGTTGAAAATTATTTTCAAATTTGAAATATAAAGATGCTGAGTTTAACACATACTTTGATAATGACTTCCTCTGACACCTTTGTAAACAGTTATAAAATAATTTTGGTTGGTTTTTTGTTTGTTTTGCAAAAAAAATACAGCATGTCAAGTTGAAGTGTTATTTCATAGTTATTTATCTTAAAGGAAGAAGGGACATTTTAAAATTACTAATCTCAGAATAGGATTTAACTGCCACTGATAAAATAGAGATTTCTCTGTATACCTTAGAGTTTAATGATTAGGCACTTGCTGGGCTGCAGGAACCACAGATTCACATTTTACTATTATCTTGTTCAGAGCTGTGTCTGAGCTGTAGGTATTTAGCTTCATAAAAAGCAGCCTAATCAGTAGCTGTCACACCTATTATATGCTGGGGCTTTTCCTTCCTTGTAAGGCCTGCCCCAGACGTATTTCTCAAACCAAAGCCGTACCACCAGCCTGCATAAGGTCATTCTTACATGCCGTCTTAAGCCACTGAGTAGTCACGTAAAAAAAAAAAGGAAAAGCTGCAACAGGAGAGACAGTTTTCCCTCACATTTAGAAGCTCAGCATGACTGCAGAGCTGAATGCATTTGGGTGATGGGAGGTATTTTTATGTAAGGCGTTGGAATGCGGGTGGGAATACGTTAAGGAAACAGGCACATTTTAAGATAAGCATTTTTTCTCCTGTTATCTCCAGCACTCGGCGTTCAGTTACAGGATTCTCATCTGGTTTACATGATGCCAGTACTTAACTGCTTACTTAGCTGCAAGTGGCTCGTAGGATCTGAAGTTTCAGATCAACTGTTCTGCAGAAAAAGCAGAGGCCTGTGACACCTGTATAATGAATAATGGCTTGCCTTGAACCTGAACATAAGCATGCTAAAAGAGTGTGACTGGAGTGCGGGGGGCAAAGCCCGAGGCGGTTTTGCCCGAGCAGGGGCCGATGTGATGGCTGAAGGGCGGCCGGGGCCGGGCCACAGAGAGACAGGGGAGCGGCACCGGGAGCAGGGGAGGGCGGTGGCAGCCTCAGCAGACCGGGCTCAACTTGAAAGTTCAAAAGTTTTCAGTCTCCTAAACACTCCCACCACATCAGTGTCTAGTTACCTGATGTGCATTTATATGTGTGCATATATATATATTTATATACATACACATCTATCTCTAGCAGTTTTTAAAGCTGCAGATTCATTCCTCTTGCTGTATTTGGGTTTTCCCTGCTTTCTGAAAATTTTTGATCTCTCCCACTCTTATTTCTAGTAAAACACATGATGATCCAAGTATACACCTGATACAGTTTGTGTGAGATTATATTTTAGATGAAAAAGACAATTTTCTATTAAAAATATTAGCCTTTTGGAGTTACACTCTGCAAATACTCAGAATGGCTGTGAACTTTTAATACTGGTTAACATAGAATCATAGAATCAGAATGGGTTGGGTTGGAAGGGACCTCAAAGATCACCTAGTTCCAACCCCCCTGCCATGGGCAGAGACACCTCCCACTAGAACAGGTTGCTCAAAGTCCCATACAACCTGGCCTTGGACACATCCAGTGATGGAGCATCCACAACTTCCCTGGACAACCTGTTCCAGTATCTCACCACCCTTAGCGTGAAGAACTTACTTACGTCTAATCTAAATCTACCCTCTTCCAGTTTAAAGACATTATCCCTTGTCTTATCCCTGCAATACCTTGTAAGAAGTCCCTCCCCTGCTTCCTTGTAAGCCCCCATCAGATACTGGAGGGCTGCAATAAGGTCTCACCAGAGCCTTCTCTTCTCTGAGCTGAATAACCCCAACTCTCTCAGCCTGTCCTTGTAGGAGAGATGTTCCAGTCCTCTGATCATCTTTGTGGTCCTCCCCTGGACCTGCTCCAACAGGTCTATGTCTTTAATGTGTTGGGGGCTCTAGAGCTGGACACATTACTCCAGGTGGGGTCTCATGAGAGTGGAGCAGAGGGGTAGAAGCACCTCCCTTGATCTGCTGGTCACATCTTCCTTTGATTATATTTTATGTCCTTTGAAGAGCCATTGTAAAATCAATACAATGAGGAATGTGAATAGAGTATCTTGCATACTATTATGAAATTGTTCATGTAATCTGTCCTAGGGTCATCATCAAAACAGCAAAATCGAATATCTCAAAATGTAGTTGTCAAATAGGAGTAACGGCAGTTTTGTACTGTTCTGCTATATAACAAATCTGTTCCCTTCAGGTACAATATACCCAAGAGCATTTTCCAGTGTAATAACTGAAGAATATCCCTTCTATTTTGGTGCAAAGAAAACTGGGAATATTGAATCACTAGGTAATGAAAAATTACAGAGCCATGCCAGCAACATAATGTATCAGTAGTTAGAAAGCTCTGCTGCAAATTGTGCCAACAGAAGCTTTATAGAAGAAAATTAAGTTCACAAAATCCATTTGAGGACTTTTAAAGTTGCAAATATTGATTGATATGCTTTAGATTGTCTCCAAGGTCCTGATTTTTCCTCCAGTGTACACTAGGAGAACACAAATTTAGTTACAGTGAATTAAATCTGAGTGCTAGGATGTGATATTCAAGTGCAGAATATCTGAAGAATTGCTGTCAGAGTATTTTTTTCTTTCCCATTGTATCGTTAATTTCTTTTTTTTTTTTTTCTCTTTACCATCTGTATAGGCCTAATTTTAAATGAAAAATCAGACAAACAAAAAGGTGTTCATGGTTCTATCAGGAAAGAAGAAAAAAAAAAAAAGCCCTGAATGGCTGTAGATACAAAGAATACATACAGTGTAGCATGTGCTCTTTGGCTGCAATTCTGTGGAGAAAGTACTCAAAGTGCAGATTATGTGGTTACAATGGTGTCAGTGAGTGTGGATGTTAGCTGTAACTGTATCTGGAGTGCACAAGGACAATTCTGTATCAGGAAAAGCAATCTATGAAAAGGTGGCATTATCCTCACAGTGTCTCTTTGCCAGGGCTAAACTCAGCCATTAATACCAGATACTGCTGTGCAATCCACCTTCTTCAGCCTTCGGTGTTTAGTTTACAGAGTTCATCTGGTAATTCAAAGGAATAGATCTGGATGAAAGCAAGCTGCTTTTCCTTAGATTTCATAGCTTTTATCAGTTATTTTGAGCTTTAAATATGTGGATAGTAAGTGCTTAGTTTCCAAGGATGTATTTCTCAATAATAATGGCTACAATGCCAGTATACAGCAGTCAGAACCTGGCTGTGAAAATTACACTATATATATTAACACACACACTTATATTTATGGATGCATATATTCAAGCAGTACAGCATCACAAGACACCAATAAGTTAATGAAAGGTAAAAGCAAGGATTTTTAAATTAGGTATACTGTTAAAAAAAAAATATCTTATTCTACCATCTCTATCCTCCTGTTTGTTCTTAGAGAGTTTAATTCTTCCGAACAGGTAATAAGAGTCCTGCACTGAATTTATCCAATGGCTGGTATGAGATTTATTTGCTGGACCCTCTAATACTTGTGGGTTTTTTATGGCAGCTAGACCTAGTTTAGGGGTTTATCTTCATGCTTTGGAATCCAGTGTATTCGATTTTTGCATTTCTAAAGAGGCCTCCTCCCCCAGTATTTTGCTACTTGCTGAAAGTAGACATTGTATATTGGCTCCTCTGGGTTGTTGCTATGACAAGACTCACAACCATGATATTTCGGAAAAGCCTAAATTGTTGAAAATTCATAGATTCATAGATTAATAGAATGCCAGGTTGGAAGGGACCTCAAGGATCATCTAGTCCAACCTTAAGTGTAGTTTAAGTGAGATGGGCCATCACGCTGTCAAGATGAGTCTTGAAACTGTCTAATACTGGGGAATCCACCACTTCCCTTGGGAGACTATTCCAATGTTAAATTGTTCTCATTTTAAAAAACTTTCTTCTAGACTCCAATTGGAATTTTCCCAGGAGCAGCTTGTAGCCATTACCCCTTGTATTTTCCACATGACTCCTTGTAAAAAGGGAGACTTCTTCCTCTTGTTAGCCACCCTTCAAATACTGGTACATTGCAATAAGGTCTCCCTTAAGCCTTCATTTCTCAAGGCTGAACATACTAATTTTTCTCAGCCTTTCTTCATATGGTAGGTCATCCAGTCCCCTGACCACCCTCATGGCCATTCTCTGGACCCTCTCCAGCTTGTCCGCAGTAGTTCTTCAGTATGGTCTTTAGAAAGACATACATGTGTCTGAAGAGAGATCTTTCAGAATTCTGTTTCTCTAAAAGTTAACTTCATTTATAATACATGTAAAATATACCAGGCTAGGTGTTTTATTTACACTTACTGAATTGCTGAATATTGAGGTTTAATGATGTAATCTTTTCCCACTTACTATTCTGAGGTTTTTTTCTGAGGAAATTTTAATAGATTTCTTATTTTTTCACTACCTAGTCTCATGGCTTAGAAACTTAGTCTGCCATTTAAGCTAACCAGAAAATGGGATGTTCATGTGTTGGACTGAATCACAGAGAAGAAATTAATTCCATATATTAGCCTTTCTGTATTTCTTTATTAATATCTTTAGATAGGTAACTGGTTAGAGGTCTTTTAAGTACAGTATAGAGGTTCATTAAACTGGTTGATCCCATTAAAATGCTAAGCACAGATGGCTCAAGGATCTTTAGTTACCTATAACCTTGTAAAATATTGGTAAACCCCAACTGGCTATATGAGTCATAAAAATGTCTGCCGTTCGAATAGGTAGACCCAGCTGGAAGTCGATGCTTTTAAAAATGCAACTTGTTTTCTACAAAGCAGTACAGTCAAAATACCTCTCTTACCTGATATGAGAATCAAACTCCTCTGCGCCCATTTAGCAGTACAGACCTCTCTGGATGGACTGACACCTGGCAGCTTCACCATCATACTTACACGCCAGGTATAGGTTTCCAGCAGCCCACACAGTTACAGGTATCTCATGCTCAGTGAACCAGTTCATTCCATCTGTGCTTAAAACAGTTCAAACCATGAAAAGCAATCCATGTCACATTCATTTAAACATCTGGGAATCTTGACGCCATTTCCAGCAGTGCCAGGGATTACCTACTGCACTTTGAAGGGACAGTGCAATTCTACGGCAGTGCAGCATCCAAACGCTCTTTGTTGCTGTTACACCTGATGGAAGCTATAATCTTCTATTATTAAAGGTCAGCTCACGATGTAAAGCCAAATTGTATGATTGTGCTGTACCTGAAAAATGCAAGTGGAGTGTAGGATGTAAAAATCAGTATCTGAAGAAATTATCAACAACATAGTAGAAGACAAGAAAAAGTTATATTTATGTTGGTACTTTAATTACTTCCTCTAGTAATTTATATGAAAAGAATCCCTAGCAAGGATTGTGCTATGCAGATGTTGGATCATGATAAATTCCCTGCTGCATCCTTTCAGTTGTACTCCACAGTACATGTCAGGTGTGTACAGGAGGAGATAATAAACCTGTCCCTTCAGGGTCGGCAAATCTGCATCTGTATTCAGGGATGCAAGGAATAATAAAGAATTGCAAGGGAAAAAATATTTTCTGATATCTACATTTTCTCTCAAGCTAGGCCCAATCTGACCTTCAGCAGAAATATTACCCCAAAACATATAGGAACACAAAGGAATCTTACAAAGGTATGCATACAGGAGCTGGCTTTTCTTGAATGAACTTGAATTATTTTCATCATAATTTTATTTTACTTTCTTTTTTTTTATTATCGATCTTTGTAGTTACTTGGAAATCTTTCTGAATTTTCCCCTGCTGCAAATGCCCATTCCTATAGCTTGCCGTTGAATAGTACGCGAGCATCTATTTCACATAAATGGAATGACAGAATGATGTACTGAATCAGCATGCAAGTGTGTTGGGAAGCAATTATGTTTGATGGTGCAGATGTGTTCAAATTAACTTTCCTCCCTGACTTCAGAAAATCTGCACCAGAGACTTGAGGGAGCATTTCTTGTATTATTAAAAATAAATTACTAGCAAAACAGGGCAGAGATTGATCCCACTCTAACAGTTCAGAGCATTGAAAGAGAAAACAAGCCTACTTTGCACAGTTAACAGTTTATTACACCCTAGTTTTGGCCCTGGATTGCATTTTATAAGCAGTAGTATTTTAAAGTAATACGTGCCAGTCCCTTAAAGGCTCACTATTTTGAGAATTAATTAGATGAGTTTTTTTTCTTCTCCCAAATGTCTGTAATGATTAGTTTGAAAAGATTGAGCCATGTACAATAAGACGTTGTGTGCTGAAGTGATAATCTTAAAACAGAATGTTGACTGACAAGTACTGGCAAAAAATTATGTCATGACTGCTTTTTTTTTAAAAAAAGATTGCTATTAAATCTGTGCTAAAGAAGAGAATAAACATTAAAGATAGCTTGCCTCTCAGAAGACATCCATATACTCTTTGAAAATCCTTTAATGGGACCAGTAGTCTTGTTAGATGTGCAATTATTTATTTTTAAGTGATATGAATCAGAGTAAATATAGCTCTTAAGTATATTTTCATTCAAATATAATATGTGGTATAAAGACCTTTTGCATAGTTTGTTCAAACAGACTAAAAACAATATGTGTGAGGTCTTAAGCAGAATCACCTCAATCCAAATGGCTTAGTCTTCAAACTTATATTGAAATAATAACTCCCAATTTGAGTTTGGAATATACTCACTTTGAGATGTACTGATCACAAAGCATCTAAGCTTGTAATGAAATCAATGAGAAATCTTCTTCTGCACTCACTGCAATCTGAAGTGTTACATTTTCTTTGGGTAATTGTTTTTTTTTAAAGTTTGAATTGGCTGTTAGGTTTCTTGATTTTAGTGCCTAAAGCAAAAGCTTTTATAAGTGACTGGAGATTAATTTTGCATGCCAGGTCCTTAAGGAAGGATAATTCCAATATATTAAATTTACAGTTTACCTGAAAGTAAGTACCCTGCATTAACTTCCTGAAGGATATATATGTGCATGCCATCAAAGACAAGCTGTCAAAACAAGATCAAGTGCTGCTTAAGTTCACTTAAAAGTCAACTTTCATTCTAAAGTGATGTGCTTTTTCAAGGTGAAATGTGTGGAATCACATACCTCCCTGCTGCAGTTCTGATTTTGCTTGTCAGTAAAGGTCACGAATGTTCCTATAATTTGCCCAGGCTAGATAGACTTCACAGGTTGAAAGTATGTCTTAAAGAAAGCCTTGGGGATCGTATATTCTTCAAGGGTTAATTAGATATGGTGAAATATAAAACAGATGAATAAACAAGTGTGTACAATAAATCATTAAGTCTCATGTGAGAATAATATCAGTGCTGTAAATGAAATACATCATTATCACCGTAGTGCTCTCATATTTAAATAATTATAATAAATCTGTTTTCTATATTCAAATAAAATCTTGAATGTTTAGATGATTAAAAGTGTTACATGGAAAAAAGTCAAGGAGAGAATCAGATACATAATTAAACATACTTAGAAGATGTGTTTTCTTTGTAAATCTCACTTTTCTGAAACAGCATATTCTATGGATACTCCCTATGAAATTAGTGGAATTTTTATATTCAATGAATGTAATTTCTTGTTTTCCAGAATCTGTTTACAATGGAAGCATACTTCTGAAGTGAGAAAAGTGTCATTTTTTATGGAAGAAAAAAAAAGATAAAGTATTTTTAAACAAGAAGTTTACTTTTATGTTTTAATTTCAGAACTGAGAACTGAGAAAGGTATTTTGTATTCCTTCATGTGCTGGCAGACCTTTTTCCAGAGAGCATATATTATGAGTATAAGTCATTAATTAATAATTTTTATTCCCTTGCTCTTCCATTTTAACAGATATTTGTTACCTGTGATTAACCCATGATTACCTGTAGCTAGTTTTGTCAGTAAATTATGTATCTGCTTCACATGTTGCTTAATTTACATAGCATGGTTTTCATATAATCACAGGGAAATATTGATTTCAACATACTCAAGATGAGTTTTGCTCTCGACTTCAAAGGGCTGGATTTTACCTTTTCTTCTGTTTTTTTTTTCTACGTCAGTTTAGTAATACATAATTGCACCTATTTCTGATGGAATGCATGAGATTTCTTCTTCAAAGACTAAAAAATCTCAAGATATTTATTCTCAAACTTCTGCGATTATTTTTCAGGTATTCATATTTTTTGTGGGCTCATGAATGTTTTAACAGGTATCTGTTACTTGCAAGGACATTAGTGAAGAATGAGCTGCTTAGCTCTTTGTAAAAGGAAGCAAACGGAATCATGCGTTTGTCACGATTTTGGACAGTGGCTGGTTTTCAAACTATGTAAACTGGACTGATGTCCTCTTCCAAGTGTTTCAGCATGGCAGCCACTTTGCCTACACAAATTTAAGCACATTCCTAATCCTTAGTTAAATAGGGATCAGTATCGTTAGTCTCTTTCTCCCCTCCCCTTACAGATGACATCATTTTAGAGTATTACTGTGTTCTGCTTCTTTCTTGTTGAGGGCATTTTAAGGATTTTCTAAACTTGGTGGCCAAAGTGCTGGTCTATGGCTTTAATTTTTTTTCTTTTCCAGGTATTGAAGCCTGCCTATGTTTACCAGTGCTGCAAGAACTGTATTCCTAATTCTTCTAAAAACTGTGACACAACAACAAGCTTTACTTTCCATTTAAAAGGGGATACGTCAGGCATTTGCTCAATGTCTGACTTGAAACTCAGTGTTATCCATATTACAGACAAACAATTATGCAATGGTATGATTACCTTCCCTCTTCATCACCTCATGTGTAATCATGCTAATAAGTCTGACACCAGCTAGTACATTTTCTAAGTGATAATTGGGGATTTAGCCATGCAGTTGCAATGATGTTACTGGAGGTAGCACAGCCAAATACTAGGACTTTGTTTTGAAAACCCTTACCCTGCAGCGGATTTAAGAATTTCATTTGGTTACTTACCTATTTGTGACGAATGGGAAAAGAGAGACAGACTTCATTTTTAAAAACAGCAGTGTAAAAATAGTGTCATCTGTGAAAACAGTAATTTGCACCTAATGCAGTTTACCCTAGTCAGGCACTTTTACTAAAATAGCAGCATCTTAGTCTCATTAACAGCTGCACCATCATTTATTTTAAACTAAATAAAAGGGGTACCTGTGCTCAATCCATATGTTCCTGAAAATAATATCTGTTGTTTACTCTGTATCCTTCATTTAACTTGCAGTTAAGACTATGACAAATTGGTCTCTGTTCCCATTTTTCAACTACAGGGGACAAAGCATACTGGAAAACTGCATTACAGATTTTTTTGTTTTGTTTTACTTTTTGCTATTGCTTCTCTTGCTGGACTGTGTGGCTAGTGCTAATCTGTGACTGGTCTGCCTCTTCTCCACCACTGAGAATGTTTCCTCTGAAGAAGTGTCAAACTGATTCACCAAAAGAACCAAATTTCACAACAAAATCCCCTTGAGGGATTAAAAACTGCAATATGTATTAACAGAAGAAAGAAAATGCACTGGGGAAATGCTATGTGAAAGGAAAGGAGTAAAAGACAGAAAAGGAAGTGAGTCTAATGCAAAAAAATGATGGTTGGAGGTGATAGAGAGCCAGTCACATTTCGTTTCTCGAGTTGATGAGGCAAAGGCAGAATAATGTAAATGCTGCAGTTAAAGTCAAAGGCAGTTGAGAATAAGGTGTAATGTAGTCACCTCCCGTTGCATCCCTCACCATATGCTGTATCTTGACATATAATAAATATATCACAGAATGAAGTGTAAAGTGCAAGTTCAAGAGCCAAGATATTTCTCTCATCAGGGAACTTCAGAGAGAAAGTCTTTATTGATCAGTCTCAGATACCTAACAGCACCTCTGCAACTCTGTAATTGATGCTGAATGATTCTATGTTTTTATAACATTAAGACTGTGATGCTGTCTAGCATGGCGAGGACATGCAAATGGTACAGTGGTTTACAGGCTGATTTAATGTCAGAAGGCGGGGCATGGATCTAGGAAAAGACTTAGGTGGTACCTCAGCATGATTTAACCTTGAACCTAGGAGATGAGATGGCTGAGCAGGTAGAAAATGTTATCAAGTATGAGATTGATAATAAGGAAGTGAATGGGTTAAAAAACAATTTGCTTCATAAAAATGGCTTTTCAAATGCCAGCAATTATGCCAAACACAAATTGCTTCCTTGGGTATCATACTTGCAGTCAGAATTAATGAGTGACTTAATAACTCCTGTATTAACATAATAGGCTAGTTAGAGTAATTCACTGGAAAAGCAGAAGTGTCATTATATGTTTTAACATAGCATTGTTATTTGTGAGGGTATTTTATTAAGTTAAAGGGAAATGAGTTAAGTAAAAAGGATTAATAATGTAATCCACCTCTAGAGAGGCAGATTTATCCAGTATCAATCCAAAGTGATATGAATGATTAATAATAAATATGGATCTGCAATCACAAAATTATGTAATTTGGTAAATACAAGGACACATTTTGACTTAAGTGTATACACCAATCTGCAACAAAGCATAAAGTTTTATAACAGCATCAGCATTCACTTCACCATCATTAAGCTTCTCTCATAATTTTTATAAAGGGATTTATTGGTCATTTCACCTTAAAGTAAGATTTGCCACACAGTTCTTAGTGACTAATCCAAATCAATGCTGAGCACCTGCAACTTCTACTGAATTCTTTGGGGAAGTTATAGGTGCTATCACCATCCTAGAAGTTATTTTTATTGTCTCTGACTGAGTCTTTGAAATTATTTCCGCTGTGATTTTGGAACACAATAAACCAAAGCTAGGCAAACAAATAAACACAGAAATAACATGCTCCCAAAGCTCCAAGTAAATTAATATTCATTTACTCATTACTGTTTTTTCAGTCTGCTAAAAATAAGGTCTATTTGAAAAGAAACACAGATTTTTCCCAAAGATACAAAGTAGTACACACGTTAGATATACAATATGTCAGGGAAGATTTCTGTTTCAAAATATGCTCATTTTTCATCTCCCTGTAGTCACTGGTTCTCAATTGGAGTGCATTATTGGTTGCTTTGATCATAGATGGTACCTTTAGGCCCAGGTGATGCTATAATCCTACTGCCACAGATAGTTCTTCCTACCAAAAGTTTACAGTCTAAATAAACAAGATCACTACAAACATTGCAAAGACAAGTTAAGATTTTTACTTTTGAGCACACTGCATCCCATCTGGGAGTGGGACCTAAATGGCTTCTGGTGGAGACTCCAAAATTCCTTGTACAGGGATTTTGCGTGTAAGATTGTCTATTCATACCTACAAAAGAAGGACAGAGCAGATGTGTATTGAAGTCTGCCCTAAAATGCTGCTCTTCTGAAATATCTCCAATGCTTAATTGCTTGAGGTTGATATAATTATATTTATGTCCTGTGTCAATGGAAAAAGACCTTTTTTTTCCTGTATTTCAATCTTTTTTTCCTCTAACTAAATGAGAATAATACAAGTTCTGCCTCATAGCATCATAATTCTTTCTAATGACTTAGGCATAAATCATCGGATTGCTCACTTATAATGGCTTTGTCAAACCTAGATTTACTTCAGGGGGTGCAAAAATAATTTCCCCCTTACCATGGCAATATGAAAGCGATATAACCTGATCTGAAACAGAGGTCTAAAATCAGAAGGAATCTGCTTCAATCTTCTATCCCAGCAGATAATGCTATGGAAAGTCCATTTGAGGGCTAAGCTGGAGCACATGATGTAGATCTGCATGTGAAATGTGTTAAAAACTTCTTCCGCAAAGACAGAAACAAATTGAAAAATGCGTGTGGTTACAATAACTGAAACCTTCACTAATGATACTGCCTTTTCATAGTGAACAGGAATTGTGACATTCTAGCAAGTTCAGATGATCTTTTCTCATTCCACAAAAAAACAGAGCAGATCTGATTTCTTTTGCCAAAAATGTTATTATTATTTGCAGTTGTCCTGTCCCTGCATTTTGTATTTCTCATGGGAAGAAAAAACTGATGTAATGTTAAAATGCAAAACGAACAAAACACAGATTAGGTTTCAATAAAGCTGCAATAGTGCATTATATGCATCAAACCATACTCAAAGAAATAGTGCCTATAAATATCAAATAACTTCAAAAATCACTGTGCTGCAGAAGCTTGGAAACAGGACCATTCCAGTATGCTACTGTTGTCTCTCAATTCTAGCAATCTTTCTGTTTATCTGAGTCAGCTGCTGACCCATGTTACTTTTTGTACTTTTCCAAATGCCTTTTTGCATAGGTCCAAGTTGTCTAGAGAATAAAAATAAGTAGCACCAAACATTATGCTATTCTGTGTCCTTATCACCAGAAAAGATACAAACCAATGGTAAACGATGTTTTCCTGTAATATAGGTACTAGCTGAAATGACACAAGTCCAGTAGGAATGTTCAGTCTGACCACCTATGAAAACAGTAACTGTATCATCAGAGAATACACAGACAAAGAAACAGTCTGAACAACAGCATTAGAAAATAAATTAGAAATAAGAAGAATTCATTTTAGTGGGAAACTAACAATCACAACTGTCATAAAAGGTGACATGAATCTTACTACTGAATTCTTGATCCTTACTGCATGCTTCCTATACTTCAAGTAGTTTCTCTTTCATTCCCTGGAAAAACAGTTTTCTACAACCATTCAAGTTGAATGAAATTTTGGGTAGTGAGTGGTAGTTCATGTTTCATGTTCTGAAACAATGCTGAATATCATTAAGTCTCTCCATTCTACTTGACGATAAAGAAGGTACCTTAAATGCTTTTTCTAGTCATAAACAATCAATCTGTGAGAGAATAGTCTGAATTCACTTGTGGAAAAACATATTTCAAAATGTATCTTCCTCAAATTAAATGTTCTATTACACATTTATACTGGTTACATTAAAATAAGTTTTTATGTCCCCTTGACATGGTATTTTGAGATACATGTGCTCTTTAAGTTTTGCAAACCTAAGGTAGCAGGGATGAGTAACTATTCATGCACTAGGTTTTTCTCCTTGTAGATTTAGACAGGCTTCTTCCTCTATATGAATCCATCTATCCTCCCATTAGTGCAATGTCACACATTCAGAATTGTTGATGCATAAGCCTACGATGAATTTTGTTCAGACTCAGATCATCACAGGGATTCAGTGGAGGTGTCATTTAGAACAAGGTGCCCAAATGGAAGCCCAGGCCTAGAAGGGTCTGTATCCATCCATCACAGCACTCCAGTCATTTGAGTTATCCCACCACATCTCCATGACCCCAGTGAGATCATAGCCCTGTTTATTCCCCATGCTGCATGAATATGTGTGCAGGAATTTTGTGCCATATCTGAGGAAACATAGTTGACTTCAATACCGAGGAAAAAACTTTCTCTGCCTTGACTTCCTCAGGATGCCAGTGGGAAGAATATTGCTCAAGTTTTTACATAAATACACATATTTTGGAGGGAAGATGTAGCCAGACTCATAGCAGCACACTTTGTGCTGTCTAATAAACACTATTAATAATTAAATTAAATTTTATTTCCAGTAAAACCATCTTCTCTCCTTTTAGATCTTCTGAACAATTTGTGTCAGTTTCTGTAACAACAAGATGACATAACATTTCATCAAACATGTTTATTGAACTTGATTTCTAATCAAATGAATTAAAAATAGAATATACCTTAACAGCAAAATTGAAAGTCTCCTGACTTCATTTTGCATGTAGATGCTGAGTTGCATTAAGATTAGATTCATTTACAATTCTGTTTTCGACTTATGATTATGGTCAAAATATTTCTGCCCTCCCCCACCCCAAATGGCCACTTTTCCTTTGAATTACAGCCAATGATGACAGTGTGTTTTGTATTATCTTCAACTTCTGAGATTGTATGACTGGAAACTAGTCCAGTTAATTTTACTGCAGCCTGTATCACAAACTAAATGAATAATTTCAGTCTCCTAATTTGCACTGAAACCAGGACTTTAAGTAATGGAGATAGTTTGCCAATGCAGCTATGTAATTTACTTTAAAACCATAACACGTGGCTCACGTTAATAGCCTTGGAATTACATTGCCGGCATTTTTCTTGGCCAGCCCTCTCAGCATCCTGTAATAAGATATCCATTCACTATCAGAGTTTTTATTAAAAGAAATGGTCCAGATTCATCTCCCATAGAGCATTAATAAAGCTAATGGAAATTCCCAGGGAGCAACTTGGCCCAATGGCACAAATGTAACTCCAGTTCAAACACTGCTCCAACTTATGTGCCAGGATAAGCTTATCTGCAAAGACTTTTTTCTTTGCAACTGTTATTCAGATCAACAATAAAACTATAGACACAGCATTTTTTTCTGTGTAGAATCAGAGATACCTGGTATAAGAACACGTGCTGCTAGCAATCAAAATAGAGCTGAAGAGCTTTAAAATCTGTGATGTGGTTTCCTTAAAAGAAAGAAGGAAAAAACCCTGAGATTTATTCATGACAGAGGTTCCTTTACCCATTCTATGGCAGTGTAATGCATTCTACACTATAAGAGGATTATAACAAATCTGGGTTGTGTGTTTAAAACCATGTGTGTCACTTAAAGCCAGCAGCCCTTATACAGAATCATAAAATGGGCTGGGTTGGAAGGCATCTTTAAAGATATCTAGTCCAATCATCCTGCCATAAACAGGGACATTTTTCACTAGATCAGGTTGCTCAAAGCCCCATCCAATGTGACCTTGAACACAGTTCATAGCTTAGCTACATGAACAATTTATCACATACCCGTTTATAAATGGTAAACTTTAATATGTGTATTATCAATCCATCACAAAAAAACCAAAGTAATTTGAGTTACCTTAATCTACAGTGAAAGATTAGAAGAAACTTGAATTGCTTGCACTTACTATTATGCACTAGCAAATCAATATTATCATGGCCCAGCTGCTCTGCAGCAGCCTTTTATCCACAATAACTTAATTGTTTTTCTAGTATTTCAAAAAATTAGAGACACTGGAAAACATGTCT
>VZZY01008148.1:30530-50074 GCA_013400335.1 Eurystomus gularis
CATGTCTGTTTATTTAGCTGAGAAACTATGAAAAAGCTTTTTCATACTTTTAGATATTTTGTATTGCTTATTAGGTACTACGTGGGGTCTGTCCTATAACTTCATAGTGTTCCAGAAACAACAAAACAATGTCTTTATCTTATGGTCAACAAGAAAAGAGGAGTTAGATTGGCATATTTAAAAGCTTTTATTAAAATCATGCTACCAATACCATATTTTAATGAGTCAGTGATTCCTTTTAAAATGTGAATATAGACTGTCTACAGTGTTGATACAATTACTTTTACTGTATCAGAAATACAGAAATATTTTCATTAAATATACAAAGAAATATCTTTAAAATAGATACTTTGAAAAGTTTCTGAGTATTTGAAAGATGAAATGAACTTGTAGAGTGAAGTATTCCTCCTCTGGGGGGTTTGATTAGAGTTTCTAGTTGCCAGTGCATAGAGCATCAACTCCCCACAAGATCCAAGTATAAAGTTTTAAATCATTCTTAAACCTAGAGACACAATTCCTCCTCAACTATGATTTCTTTTCCTATCAAGTTGTTTTATCACCACATAATCTCTGTATTGCAAATTTATACTGTTTTGTGAAGGTGCCCTTGGACATGCTGATCCACTTATACCTAACCAAGACAGACCAGCTATAAAAGTATAAGAGAACTCTGGAGGATTTTATTAGATGTTAATAAACAAATGAAAAAGCCACCCTTTATGGAATCAATATTAACATAACTTTGGTGATTTTAAAGACACGTAAACAAGGAAGTTCATGTTTTAAAGTGTTTTTTTTCAGAACTTGTTGTGTGAGATAGCATAATTATTATAAATTTAGAGCCATTTTATCTGACTTAGAACAGCTAAAAACCTTATTTTGCTCATTTAGGAATAAATGGCAAAAGTCCTATTAGTAAGATGAGGCTCCAAGCTGGAAAACAAAATGCAATCCAGTCCTTTCCTTCATTTGCAAAATATTTCACAGGTAGATAACAAAGGTATATGTAACATTTGGATAACAGCACCACAAATTCAGAAACATCATAACACCAGTTAGCGACTCCATTTCCATTCTTTGCTTTGAATTCTCTGTTGTCCTTTAACATATGAGGCATCCCTCTTTCTCTGTCTCTCTCAATTCCTTCCCCTCCTTAAAGTGTATATGCATTATAAATGAAATATAACAATAGAATATATGCATTAATATATATAGTAAAATAATAAAGCTCAGTGGAGACAAATAATATAATCATTAACCTTACTGACAACTGCTTGGAGAAAGCTGTTACTTAAAAAGTCCACAATGAACCCATTGGTAAGATTTTGACCCCCAAATAATAATGAGATGCCATGGATCAGTTAGTACCAATGGACAAGAATTTATATAAAATAATAGCATCTTCCATTTCTTACTCCTTAAATCACATTATTTCCTCAGGGAGTAGTGCCTTTCATCACATACACAATGGACTTTGAACATAACATGGGTTAATTTCCTTGGTGATTTGTTCCAACTTGTGGGGATAATTAAACACTGAATCAAATGACTTTGGGATGTGATGGTTGTCCTTCAGTTTAAGTCTTCAAAACCAAAGCTGTTGTCTCTTTAAAGGCTATGCCTTAATACAGTGTGCCAAGTAATGACTTTTGGTGAAATCTGATCTGTGATACACAGAAAGGAATCAGGCCTGATCAGTAAAACTTTCTGCAACAATGACAGGCATGAATTATGGCTTTAAAATTTCTTGAAAACTAGCACACACAGAGTAAGTGCAGACCATTTATTATGGCCTTGCAGACTACTCACCAACATACAGACGGCATTTTCAGAATCATCAGTAATGGTAACTATAGCCCTCTGCACCACAAAACCTGTCTGTGCCAATGGCAACAGACAGATAAGGCAAACGTCCTGCTTATTTGCAAAATTAAATTCTATACATCTGTGCAAATAATTTTTGGCTATATTTGCAGCATGTATCAACACAGTTCCTTTGGAATTATCTGTTTAATGCTCAACACCTGTTCTTTCTTGTTAATTTAGATTGCTTAAGATTCCCCCCCTAATTTGCATAAACCCATAAAGATTAAAGTATATGTAATGATTGATTTTTCCTCTGGGCATGCATTTTTTCTTAAAAAATACATACCTGATTGTCTTTTTATCTTTCCTCTTATTTAAATCTCCTGATTGTTATGTTTATTATTAAGATAGTTTTTCTGATATTAATGAAGATATAATTAGCTTTGGATCCTCTATAACGATTTTACTTCACATAAAAATGAAACAAGACAGGAAAGGGAGTAAAATATGCTGTGAAAGTGAAGAAAAAGAAAGGCAGCCCACAATAAAGGTGAAACAATAGCTCCCTTCAAGCTAATATTTGACAATGACAGAACATGAGTCACCATTATTTAAATCATATTAATAATTAATAGGCTTACATGTTACAGAATGTTCTTCCACTATTTTTACCTCAGCATCACCCTTTGGAAGCTGAAGAGTTTCTGCTTTTTTCAAAGGACATAAAATATAGCAGAGTAAGGCCAGTATTATTTTACCTAGAATCTGCTTGCTGTTTTCTTATATTTATGTTTGAAAACATAATATGGCTTTTTGTGGATGTAATACTTTAGATTAGAAAAAAAATTAAGGGAGGAATTTTCTGTGCAGCTTACCATGATCTACTGTAGCTGAGAACCACATCTCTTCCTGACAGTAATGGAAACAGCAAGTTTTATTAGACACCAAACAGTCTGGTAAGTTTATCTTGCTTGCTAGATTATTGAGAATATATGCGTGTTAAAAACAAACAAAAGAAAAGCCCGCAGCATTCAATGCCCCACTTGGGTAAATCAGTACAACTTCACCATTTGAAATTCTAATCTGAGGCTTTTTCTATCCTTTAAAATTAAATATATGTTCAAAAGAATGCATCTTCAAAACAATTGGACAGCAATGCCTTTCATCAACAGCTCGCAGTGCTCCATATGGCAAAAGATATGGCCAAGCTATTATATCACACAAGCAGTTGTGGAGTATAGAGAACACCACATGCTATGGGCTATATTTCAGAGCATGATCCTGAAAGCAGCAGTCAAAGGACTGTAACAGCTGCAGGAGAATCAGGACACCTTGTGGAACTGTCATATTGAAAGAAGATTGAGAGTTAATAGAGGAATACCAGTATTTTGCAAACTGCAGCTACAGCAGGAGAAGGAAGCTGGGAGCAACAGCAAGCAGTACAGAGAAGAAAAGCCCAGCCAGCTGCACTAGGTGGGTACGTTACTAGCTCAAGTGGCTGCTTTGGTGAAAAAGAAGTAAGCATAGAAATGGGAGATCATTGTCAAATTAATAATTAACTTTTAAAGCAGCTTTGTGGAAAAAAGAAAAGGTGGTATTTACTAAATAGCTTTTTTTTTCCTTTTTTTTTTTTCTATAGAGAAGGCAAAATTTTAAAACCTATTTTTCTTATTTAAAACATGACAGAAGTTTTCCCATCTGCTTTTAACATGTGTGTAGAATACTAGCTTCACATGTTCTCAGAGTTTGTCACTGTCAAATGAAGAGTCACATGAATGCTTTCCATTGGAATTGCTAGTGGAGGTATATCCTTTGCATAAATAGAAGTCACCTAACCTAAAAGTGGGAGCATCAAGGAAAACCTCTGCATATCCCATTACAAAGTATAGTCCGTTCTAAGCCGTTAATGTTGCAAGACAGATTAAGCTGAGGGATCTTGATCCATAGCCAGCATCTAGTTAATGTCAGGAATTATTACTACCCTGTGGTTTTCATTTATCCGCAAGCTGCAACAATGACATCTCTCATGAGATATGAAGATGACTAGTCACCTTTGTCTGGCAGAAAAATACTGAAATCATCATCTGCTGGAATCAAGGTACAGATGTAGTTTCACAGAGTAATTTTACTGTCTTTGACCAGGGTACTTGGTCGAAGCTCAGGGCACTGTGTATTGATTCTGTTAGGAGGAAGGTGGTGATAGAGTCAGATGCCTTTGATGTAATCTATTTACTTACAAAGAATGAGCAAGCTTCTGAACCGCTGCAGAAAGCAAACAAGTTTCCTTGATCATTCCTCCAAAAATCTTTCAAGCTGGCACCCAGAGCAAATTTTCTTTCTTAGATGTTAGACAAACATTTATCAGGCGGAAAAGGATAAACAACTCAGGAACCTTCCTGGCTCTCATTTCTGTGTTTTTTACAACTCTCAGAGCCTTTCTCCTGTGCTCTGGTACATTACTAACTGTGTATCATACCTCCTATCTTAGGGATTTGTTTTTCCCAGGCATACTTGCCTACATTCAAAGCTTCAGATGAATGAATACATGCAAATTCACTAGCCCACGAATGTCCAGGTGAACACAGAAGGTGAAAGATGGTGGTTTTTAATCTGAATAGTTTGGCAGATAAGCTTGAATAATTCCTCATAATTAGTGTAAATGAAGGATGGTGGTTATATCTCCTGGCTTCTGAAAGACTATGTTGAACTCCTAACATTGGTACTAGTGCTAGGACACAGAAAAATGACTATGTTTAAATGCTAATGGAATACATGCCTAAATCAATATCAGTTTTCAGTTCTGATGTTCAATCAAAAAGTTAGAGCATTGTAATTAGTTTGGGAACAGAGATGGCACTCACCTCCGTTTGTTATTATCTAGCATCCAGTAAGCACTCACACTTCCTGCTGCAAGTGTAGGTGAATGCCAGCAGATGCTCTATGACTGCTTTGATTTGTGCATGGCAAGATGGTGTGACTATGGAATCAGGGTTATGTGTCTCTGTGTTCTTGGCACTGCCTCAGTGGGGAACAGCACTTCACCTGGAATATCAGCCTTCGCTAGGCAGTGAAGCTGCAAAATGAAATCAGACAATCCAAAAGCTGACATACTGGCAGTGCAGAAGACAAGTAAAGGGAAGGCAGATTGGATGAAATTTGGAGCTTTTATTTTATTCTGTATTGTTACATATCAGTAATCATACATTTTGAGCCCATTTTACTTTTCTGATCTGAATAAAGATATTTGTACAGAGCTGCTTGAGAGCCATGGGTGTTTAACATCCATTCCTGGCAACACAATCTGTTTGAACAAACCATGGAAATACCTGAATCAGATCAAATCCAGACTGGAGTATGCCGTGTTGTAAATCTAATGTGTATGTTGCATCCTGCAGCTGTGAGGCAAACTTAGAAGAAAATGAAGACAGCTGCTACTAAAGGAAAACGGGGGAAAAATAAATCTCTGGAAATTCTATATCCTTATAATCTCTTACTTCCTTTGTGGTCGGGGGGATGTATGCAACCCTATTTGTCAAATGTGTAAATACACTATTTTATTTGAGAGGATAGAATATCTGGAACAGCAATTTATTTTCAGGGGTGCCATTGCAAGTGCTTTGCAAGTACACCACTTATTTATGAGGCAGAAATTCAACAAAAGTTTTTTTTAAAAAAGGTTATACTATAGGAGATTCTTTGTCAATCATATTCATTTAGCTCCTGCACATATTTTCTTTTTACATTAACAACATCCTAAGATAGAAATAAACACAAATGGTTGCCTCAGTCAAATGGAACTACACAAAAAGCTATTCTTTTGTGCTCTCTTCAGAAAAGAATGCATTCTATGCCACCATGAAATACAACAAATATACGTTTTTAAAAATCCAGATATAAATAAATCAACAGACAAAGAAAATGTTAGTCTTTATCCTTTGGTTCCAGAAAAAGCTTGCATCATTTAATGCAAGCCACGGCAGTAGCTACAGTAAAAGTCTTATATTTAATTCTACCTCTCTAGATTAAAGCAAGCACCAGTGATGTGAGGACGTGAAAGCTACAATAAGCTAGAAAGCTGATTCTTGAAAAAATAAAGATTTTAGACTGCAATTTTTTTTTCAGTTTCCTGGCATTATGGCGTAAGAAATGAAATGGGTTGGGGTCTCTGTATATTAAGACAGAGAGCCAGTAATGGCTGATCGATCCCCTGTGCTCGGCACAGCAGAACGGCCAATTCCCCGGCTGCAGCGAGGCCGCCGGGAAGCAGTGCAGGGTGCCGGGCAGCAGTGCGGGGTGCCGGAGGGGCAGCAGTGCGGGGTGCCGGAGGGACAGCAGTGCGGGGTGCCGGGCAGCAGTGCGGGGTGCCGGTGGGACAGCAGTGCCGGGTGCCGGAGGGGCAGCAGTGCGGGGTGCCGGGCAGCAGTGCGGGGTGCCGGAGGGACAGCAGTGCGGGGTGCCGGAGGGGCAGCAGTGCGGGGTGCCGGGCAGCAGTGCGGGGTGCCGGAGGGACAGCAGTGCGGGGTGCCGGAGGGGCAGCAGTGCGGGGTGCCGGGCAGCAGTGCGGGGTGCCGGAGGGACAGCAGTGCGGGGTGCCGGAGGGGCAGCAGTGNGCCGGAGGGGCAGCAGTGCGGGGTGCCGGAGGGACAGCAGTTCGGGGTGCCGGGCAGCAGTGCGGGGTGCCGGAGGGACAGCAGTGCGGGGTGCCGGAGGGTCGCGGCGCGCCCATTCGCGGTGCTGCAGCGCCGCCTGTAGCCCCCGTAAGGGCTCGAGAGGACTTTGCTGCTCGGGTTTTCTTCGGGTAAAAGGAGGGGAGGGGGATTATGTTATTTTTTTCAGGGTTTTTTTTTCACCCTCAAGCAGAGTTTAAAGCTTTTTGAAAAGGATAAAGTTAAACTGCTCAGATAATTTTAATTGCTGTTTTTATTTATTAAAATAAAGAAAAAGGGAGCTGGATTTCTTTAAGTATGTACTTTTGAGCTATGAACTTGTCTCCCTGATCTTCGCCTGCATGGATTTTCATGATAGCTGATTAGCTCCTGTGAATGGTCCAATTATAAGCTTTAGAAAGTCGTCCAAAGCAGCAAATTGATGCTTTAGGGGGCACTGAGGGAAAGAAAAACTTTTACTCTTTCAGAAGTTGTGAATGAACAAACTGCTGCCAATTTTTCAGGCACAATGTTAACAAAAATATTTTTTTAATATTCCAACCCTTTTTCAGAGCCTGCCAAATCTGTAAATACACTAAATATATGTCAGATGCTTAGAAGGACAGTAAAATTGTTTGATTGCTATCCCTGGCATAAGTCTCATGAAAAAAAATTTCTCAGAAATTTCAAATGTTAAACTGTCACACCCTGTTTATTCAGTATGTGTAAACCATCCCATTTCTGCAACAAAATGATTTGCTGTAGTTCTTATTTTAAATCTAAAATGACACTGCAGCCACTTCACTTTAAATCTAAGATACTACTTTTGAAAATTCAAAGGAATATTTTATCTGTCTTGAACAGTACTGTCCTGAGACTTTGAAATCTTTTTCTGTCTTAAATGTGAGACAAAAGATACAAAGTCTTCTTTTTTGCTCCACCTGGGATTTTGAATGTGTACTTCCCTGGTTTCCTTCCTGCCCATTCTCTGTCCCTGTGTTCAGCTAATAGGCTCAAACCAACACTGATGGGTTCGGTCTAAAATGAAATATTTCACTGATACCTACATCCATGTCATTGATTTATATGAGCCATATTGTTAGGAACAATATATTATAAACCATATTATTTCCAGCTACAATATTATTACTGCTTTAAATGAGAAATGAAGTTTGACCAAAGCAGCAACCACGCTGGATGGGACCCCAGGAGGTCTCTAGTCCAATCTTCTGCTCACAGCATGGGCAGCACTGAGGTCAGACCAGATCGCTCAGGGCAATCTCAAAAACAGCCAAGGACAGAAAGCGTGTAACTTCTCTGGGCAGTCTGTTCCACAGCTTGGCTATCCTTTTGGAGGATGAGGTTTTCCTTGCATCTGACCTGAATAGCACTCGTTTCAATTTATGGCTGTTGTCTGTCAGCCTTCCACTATGCACTGCTGTGAAGGGCTGCTCTCTTTCTTCTTGATGACCACCTGTAGATCCTTCCAAATCTCTATTCCAGGCTGAACAAGCCCAGGTCCTTCAGCCACTGCTAGTAGTACAACTCCTCCAGCCCCTGGCCGGCTTGGGACCCTTCTGCTGAACTCACTTCAGCGAGCATTAACCCTGTATTGGAGGCCCCAAGACGGGATGCAATATTTCCAGAATCCCTAACAGTTCAGGTGGCCACTGCCTCCTCAGCCAATATCTCTACTCCCATATTTTTTTAATTTGTTCTTTCTTTAAAGAAGAAGCCTCTCAGGTCTTAAGAAATCAGAAAGTTAAAACACACACACAGCAGATTTCCTACACTGGAGTTTTGCATAAAGATTTTGCATCGTATAGTGATATATCACCACATAAACTCACACAATAATCTGCGATTCCTGAAGGTACATCCAATAAGATTTTACTTGCCTTGCTGAAGAATGATTACACTTCTACTGCAAAAATCAGCATCTTTTCTTTAAAGTTCACTATTCAGAAACTTCTCGGAATTCTACATTTTGTATAAAATTGAATGTGGACATACCATTCAAAATTAACTCCCACCTCTTAAAAAATTGCTATCTCACAAAGTCCAGGGAATTCCCTAAGTTACTACTGTGTTTAATTTCAAGTAGCTACAAAAAGTTCTAGAAGATGGGAATATAGCAGATATTTTATTTAGTGTTTTCTGATGTTAAAAGCATTCTTTTTTTAACTTGCGCTGAAATGAGATAAATTCAACACCACAGCACAGCATATATTGCTTTGCAGACAGGTCTCTGTCATGCCTAAAATTTTGCTGGGGAGCAGCAGAAGTGGGACTGCTCAGAAGTAGCACAGGCAGGGGCAGCGCTGCCCCCCAGCCAGGGCACAGCCCCATGGTGTGGGGTCTGAGCAGGGTGTTGACAGCAAGCTCCACTGACAGTCTCACGCTGTCCCAGGCAAAACAGAGTCAGGTCCAAGGCCCTTCCAGGGACTCTGGTCCTGGACCAGCAGGAGACAGGACAGAGAAGTCTGAGAACAGGACAGGGGCAGAGGCAGGGCTGGAGACTGAGCAAGGTACAGGCATGCCTGTGTCAGACCTCAGGCAGGGACCTGGTGCCCAGGCATATGGTTGGGCATCTCAGGTAGGGCTGCTCACTTTAAAATCTCTTAGGGCACTCAAGGCCCCAACAATTTATTTCATAACTATACAAGTTAATTGCTATTTTGTTTTTGAGTTGAGAAAAATTAGATAGAATAGGTGATCAAGGGGAATATGATGCAGTCCGAGGAAAAAAGGTATCGTAGGTGCTGACTTGCATCTTTTTCATAAGTAGACAAAAAGATTTTTATGTTTTCTTTTTTATATAGGAAAAAGTGAATTAAAACTTTTAAAAAATGTATTGAAAAGGTACAAATATTCTTATTAGGGCAACTTTGATGTGTTATGTCAGGAACCTGGAAAACTTAAATAAAACCTCTTTCCTTAGTCTGCTGGAAAAATTCCCAGTGCTCATTAAAGATTGATGTTTCAAATAAGTTCTTCAACTATCTCCTGAGTCACACTCAGGGATGTATCAAAACCCACATACCTGTCAAGGTACTGAGATACTGAGAGTGATGCAAGCTCTGGGACTCCTTTACATAGACCTGTGGCCATTGTCATCATCACTGATCAACCTGACAGCTATCAGTTTCTGCCACAAAGAACTAGGATTCACCAGTATAATTCCTTCTTTACTGCCCATTTTTTATCATTGCATCTTTCTGTTGAGTTAACCATTTTCATACAGAGCCCTCTACCCTCCCCAAGGATATGTACTTCTTCCTCATAGTACAAAACAAAGTCAGGGTTTTGACAGGACTGTAAATATCTTAGTCACAAAGTCAAATCCTATTCTTCCAGCTAATGCATTCAGAGATACAGGGATGTCTGCAGTAAGTGTACTGAATCACAGGGAGCGGTGGCTGGGGAGAGGTGCATTCTTACTGCCAGGCCCATCTTTGTACAGCCAGCTGATAAAACCGGTTCATATAGTGCAGGTGCCTTCCCTTTGTTTACCTGCTGGTTACAGCCAAAATACAGGTTTCTCCTGCTAGCTCAGCCAGGCTCTGATCCAACTCACACTGTTGTATTTCAGTGACCTCATATCCTTCTAAGTGGCATTATGAGTGAAACCACTCCATAAAAATGACTTGTTCCTTTTTGTACTCTCCACCTTTTATTCCTTAGTTAGCAGTTTGATTATTTTAAAGTATTTAGCTGGCTACCAGTTATCTGGTTACATGTTTGAAAATATGTAAGTATGTTTGCGTTGTAGCAGTGATATATGCACCCTTTGTGTTTATGTCCCAAGTCCCCATTCTGGAACAGATAGATTCCTGACAATATCCTTCTCTCTGTTGTGTCCTGTGGTATTTTTCTTCCGCTATCTACTCTCTTTTTATCTCATGCTATGCTGTTTTGCACAGATTTTCTATCAAGAAAGAAAAAAAAGGCAGGATTTTGTATTTTACCCATCTTTGCTCTTTATCTCTCTTTGCAACTCTTCTAGCAACTCCCTCATTGAAAATCCACATGCCATCCAAGTGTGGGAATGGAAGCCACCAGTACAGAACTGAGAAGTAAGCAGTTCTGCCTATGGTCTCTTCAGGGTTAGCGTACGCTTGTAAACATCCCAGCAGGTGTGTATCTTCATGTCCAGACATAAATATTTTAAAAACCTGACTCCAAATGCCATGGTGGCAGGAAAGGGAAGCTAGTCAAATTGCTCTGTCAACTTGTAGCCTTCTGCATCTGTGGCTGACTGTAGGAAAAGGAGGTAAGTACTCCTGAGAGTAGAACCTAGCAATTAATCTGTACCTTTTGGGGAGTATTTCCAGTGAATCTATTATGATGTCCTGTCTCCTCACCTTTTCCACCAGTTGGTGTGCTACTATGGCATTACTCCATCCATAGAAGGTCCATAATCAAACCTGGAAGAGGCTACCACCAAACTTGAAAAATGCCATAACATTTTATGAGTTTTTTTCCATAGTCATTGTCCCTGAAATGTCAGAATCTATGCACAGTTAAATCATACTGATTTGACATACCATCCACACAGAAGAAAGAATAAATGAAACATTTCAGATTCAATTATGTGGTGACTATCAAAATATACTGAATTTTAAGAGTTGACCAGTGTGCCTAGTTACTAAGCTTTCCAAAACTGAGTTAATCTTAGTGTTACCAGAAGAATGATTGCATTTGCTGAATTTTATGGCCTAAGGCTCAAAATCTCTACCAGCTCCTATTATAGTTTATTCTAAATGTAGCCAATACATATTGTATTTTTGTACAGAATTTTCTACATAATGACCTTGGCTGCTTGTAGAAATAGACTTTCAATGAGATGCAGCATCATAGTTATAAATTTTCTGTGTAAAATGTATTTAATAAATATGCAAATAGTTCTGTCTTCTCCAGTGGAAAATGATATTTAAAAATAACAAAGATTGGATTTAAGATTCTGTTTTCACAAAAAAAAAGAAGGAAAAATGCTTGTATTATGCACATATGCACGTATACAAAATAAAGAGTTATACAATTTTCAAAGTAATTAAATTTCTGTGTCACTGGCATGATATATTTTCCTTCAGAAACGGAAATCTTCATAGAGATATATGTATTCACCAGAAAAAAAAAAAGTGTATATATTTAGATATAAAAATATATGTACATATACACACAATTTGCAGTGTAACCTAATTAACCTTTTAAGGAAAAAGGGATTAAAATCTTGCCTGTCATATTGTACTTTAAGGCACTCAATGTATTTCAGTACATTTCAGTTCAGACCTTAGTTAAGAATCCAAAAGAGGACAGGAGGTTCAAAGGGCAAGACATTACCTCTACCACTGCACTGAATATGTAAAATGCAGAGGCTCTGGCTCTCCATACTTCAGTGACAGTCTCCCCTAAGTCCTCTTCGTATCCTTTTAAAATATTGTTACATCTCTGATTATGTCATCTGTATAACATGAAGCAGAAAGAAATGTCCATGTGTAGGCACTGAGGTGAGAGTTGAGGGTCAGGAGTCACTCCTTTCTTTGCCAAATAACCTTAGGTGAGTCACTTTGTGTCTTTAAAATAATGGAATTAATAACACTTTTCTCCTCACAAGAAGTTTATTTTAAGTGGTATATATTAAGTATTTCTAGGCATTCAGTTATAAGAGTAATTTTCGCAACTTACAAGAAGTATTATTTGTTTGAATTGTGTATTGGTTATATGGTAACCAGTACCAAAGAATGATCAGCTACCTGAATATTATCACAGAAAGTTACTAATTCACAAAGCATCTTAAACATTTTTGGATTTTTTCTGATGAAATTAAGTCCAAAGCTATCAAATATTTAGGGACAAGACCAATATATGCAGAAGCAAATGGAAATGTCAGGTCTCTGATACATGGCGGAGAAGAGGAAGAGTCTCTTACCATGACCTGAAGAACAGAAAGAGACTTACCTTAATATCAAATCCTTTACGTACTGACAGTCCTAAGAAGCCATGTGGTCTTTTGTTTCTGAAGGAATTTTCAGGAAAACCCTTTGGTTCATTGGTTTGTAGCTTAATACCTGTTCATGTTGTTTGAAATCCCTATTTTATGTTCTTACTTTTTTTTTTTTTTTTAATTCATACTTAAACTAAAGTCAATACCTTCCAAGACAGAATGCCATTAAGTATTATAGTATTATTTATCTAGCAGGCTGATATTTCAATATTAAGTTCACTTTGCTGTAATCATTTAAGCAAAATGGTTTTTGTAACTTTCTGTTACTCAGACGCTATAATGTTAAGTTTTTGTATGAGAGAAGAGACACCATCCATTTTATTAGTCTTATGTTTGACAAGAGTTATTCTAATGGATTCAGTTGGACCAAATAACCAAAAGGCAGATCTCAGCTATTATATGGCATTTGTCCCTTTGGCTATCTAGCACTGGAAAAGAGCTAAATCCCTCACCTTCCTTTGTAGGAAAATGACCATCTTAGTCATCACATCAAATAGTTTTTAGGACTATTGATCTATATACTGTGTGCCTTCTAACAACTTTATTCTTTCTCTATAACCTGAAAGTAGAACCCAGTGTTTCAGATCACCCTGAGCTACTGCTAACTAACAAACAGTCGTATAACATGGTAAATATGTATGTAAAGATCACTGCCAGGTGATCCAGAAGAGATCTAATAATTGCTCTTGCCTTTCATGCCGGGAGAATTTCCAAAACTTTCAGTCACATATCATTGTGCATTATGGAAAGACTGTATGACTATATGCAATTCAGATAGTGAAAAGATATATTTAAATAGATGTCGAGTTAAAATTACACTCCTCTTTAAAGCTTAACTTAAATAAGTTTTATATATATATATATTTGCAACATTGTGCTGGTATAACTCACTGACTGAAGTAAATGTGTGTCTGTGTGAGAGACAGAGTGAGAGAAATGTGTCCCTTTGCCCATTCAACTCACAGAGAATTGATTCTGTTGCAGGAGAGTCCAATATGACTTTGTCAGTTTTAAGGCAGAAATAGTTTCCCCAATGTATGGAATAGTGACAGATTTGCTGATGTAGTAGCATAACTGATAACAAAGCATGAAGTGAGTACAAGGCTGATAAAGTATGAAATGCTTTTTATTATCTGCTTCTGATATTCTCCTATAATCTGAGTTTAAATCCTATGGTGTATGGGAATATCAATAGTAAGCAACACAGTGGCTGAAAGGAATATATAAATCTCATTCTTTAACACATTATTCCATGCTCTGTAGCTTGTCGGTGCTCCATATCTTTAGCTATTATTACCAATAGTTTCTGTTCCACCTCACACTTCTCTCTTGCTGCATCTGAGCTTTAGAGGTAGTTTTTTCAATTTCATGACCACACACATCTGACAATTACCCACAATAAAAATAAATAACATACCAATTCAAAGAGTCTTCCTCATCATACGCCTTGATCTGGGAGGTCACCAGCAGGTTCATCCCATACACTTCCCTCTGTTTTCCCTATGTGAATATAAGCATTACACACTGGGACACAAGGAAGTCTGTAACATCAGTGAAATAAACTGTGCTTTAGAAGGTAAATTGGGCATATACAGAATGGAGCTCATTTTAATCTGGCAGTAACAAAATAAAGTTCTCTCTACAGAGGCAGAATCCATCCCAGAGTGGCTGATGTGGCTGTCATTGTTACAGCATGTTAGAAGCAAGCTCTTCTAGCAGCTTTTCCTGATTTTACAAGCTTGTGTGGGCAGGTTTCATACTGAAGCAACTATATTGTCTAATGAAGTTCCTCATACTGTAAACTGTACCTATGAAAACACTGTGCTACCTATCGTAACCTAAGAGAGATGCAGAATTTGTGGTTTTAATTCCTTTCCATTTGGCAATTCAGCAGGGACATTTAAAGTTTTTATTTGGCTCCTGATGTGTTATTTTTTCCTAATGAATTGTATTGCCCAAAACATGGGACCTGATAAGGTGAATCCCAGAGTCCTGAGAGAATTGGCTTGTTGCCAAGCTACTCTCTGTGATATTTGAAGAGTCATGGTAATCAAGTGAAGTCCCTGATGACTGGCAAAAGGGAAACATTGCACCCATTTTCAGAAAGGGTAGAAAGGAGGACCCTGGGATCTACCGACCTGTCAGCCTCACCTCTGTGCCTGGGAAGGTCATGGAACAGATCTTTCCAGAAGCTATGCTAAGGCACATGGAGGACAGGGATGTGATTCAAGACAGTATGTCTTCAACAAGGGCAAGTCCTGCCTGATCAACCCAGTGGCTATCTATGGATGTCGTCTATCTGGACTTTTGGAAGGCCTTTGACTTGGTCCCCCGCAACATCTAAATTGGAGAGATATGGATTTGATGGGTGGATTGTTTGGTGGATGAGGAATTGGTTGGATGGTTATATCCAGAGGGCAGCAGCTCAATGTCCAGATGGAGATGTATGACAAATGGTGTCTTTCTGGGGCCTGTACTGGGAGTACTGGTGTTTAATATCTTTGTTAACAACACAGTGAGATCAAGTGCACCCTCAGGAATTCTGCAGATGATATCAAGCTGAGTGGTGCAGTTGACGTGCCTGAGGGATGAGATGTTATGCAGGGGGACCTGGACAAATTAGAGAAGTGGGCCCATGCATACTTCATGAAGTTCGATAGGGCCAAGTGCAAGGTCCCACACATTGATTGGAACAACTCCCAGTATCTATACAGGCTGGGGGATGAAGGGTTTGAGAGCACCCCTGTGGAGAAGGACTTGCGGGTACTGGTGAATGAAAAGCTGGACATAACTGGCAATGTGTGCTCACAGCCCAGAAGGCCAGTTGTATCCTGGGCTGCATCAAAAGAAGCATGGCCAGCAGATAGAGGGAGGTGATTCTGCCACTCTACTCTGCTCTGGCAAGACCCCACCTAAAGTACTGCATCCAGTTCTGGAGTCCTCAGCACTAGACATGAACCTTTTGGAGCAGATCCAGAGGAGGGTCACAAAAATGAGCAGAGAGCTGGAACACCTCTCCTATGAGGAAAGGCTGAGAGAATTGGGGTTGTTCAGCCTTGAGAAAAGAAGACTCTGGGGAGACCTTATTGCAGCCTTTCAGTACTTAAAGGGGGCCTATAAGAAAGATGGGGACAATCTTTTTAGCAGGGCTTGTTGCAATAGGACGAGGGGTAATGGTTTTAAATGAAAAGACGATGGATTTAGACTAGATATAAGGAAGAAATTTTTTATGCAGAGGGTGGTGAAACACTGTCAGAGGTTGCCCAGAGAGGTGGTGGAAGCCCCATCCCTGGAAACACTCAAAATCAGGTTGGACTTGGCTCAAAGCAGCCTGATCTAGTTAAAGATGTCCCTGCTCACTGCAGAGGCATTGGACTAGATGACCTTTAAAGGTCTTTTCCAACTCAAAGCATTCTATGAATATGAGCTAGAAAATGTGCTTTCAAAGTAGAATTAGTAAAGCTAATACATTCTTTTTCTTTTTAAAATAAGTTCACTTATGACCTTTTCTCAATGTTACAATTTTTCACAAAAATATAATTATATTGCTTTTTACTATCACCTAGGTTTTTATTTGTAGTTTGTACCACAATTTTGGAAAGAAAAAACCCCAAACAAACCAAACCTCACTAAAAAAAGAAGCAGCAAATGAAGAAAGAAAGTGACAATACTTTAAATAAAAAGATCATACAAAATGTTGTGAAAAATACATCGTTCAGAATCTCATGCCTGACCATATAAAGTAAGTTGGAAAGGCAGACTTGGGGAAATTTTGTAACTGGGGAAACATTATAACTGCACTCCTGTGACCCTGGTAGGTGACATCAGCCACACCAGTGTGGTGGTTTGTGCTGGATAAGAGCAGAGTTAATGACTTCTAAACTCTTCCAGTACTGCTAGACCTCTTCTGCACAAAACCTTTTTTCCTGATATATAACATGAAGATCATATTTGCTGTTGTGGTAACCCTTGCTCATTTAAAAGTCTGCTCTGCAATACTGATGTAGTTAAAAGAACTTTATTCCAAGATAAAGTGTAAGGAATTCAACTTGACTGTACCCTCATTCCAGTCCATCGGAGCATCTGAGTACTTGAATGTTTTTCACATTTAAGTAGCATATCATGAGACTAAAATAACAGCATGAAGTAGAGATATTTTCAGCAGCCTGTTAGGATTTGTGTGCAGATATTATAAAGGATTCCCTGGTTTGGGTCTGTGGTGAACCGACCACATGATTTTTCTGTCTTATTAAAACAGTGAGCAAAAAACTCAATTTCCCATAAATCTATTCGGCATAAATCCTCCAGGAAACCGGAACCGAGATAACGCCAGCCATAAATTTTGAAAAAGTAAACAATCGCTCTCTTTTCCGCCTCACTGCACAAAGGGAGCACATCGCTCCTGCTGAGTGCACCCCCCCCCCTCCCTCCGCCGCTGCCGGAGAGGAGCGAGGAGGAGGGGGGGGAAACTGAACTGAGCTGTCAGCACAGCCCCCTGAAGAAGCCAAGCAGCCAGAGAGGGGGAAACTGAACTGAGCTGTCAGCGCAGCCCCCTGAAGAAACCAAGCAACCGGAGAGAAGGGAGCAGCCGCCGCGGAGAGCCGCCGGGCAGAACTGCTGACTCCCACTGCTCTAGGAATCCGGGGGAGAGAAAGAAGCCGTGAGCTGCCGCCGGCCGTAAGGTGCGCAATCGCTGCCACCGCCGTGAGCCGCCGCCACGAGCCAAAACTGAAAGAATCCAGAAAAAAAGCTGCAAGCTGCAGCAAGAAGAAGAAATTGCAACAAGAGGCCATTGGAAGCCGCGTGCTGCAGAAAGCCACGCCGCAGAAGGCCGCGTTGCCAGAAAAAGTGAAGAAGTGGTGCCGAAGAAACTGCACCGAAAGCTGCACTGCCAGAAAAGACAAAGCCGACGCCACCGTCGGAGGGAGAGAGAGAAACTCCAAGCTGCAAGAGAAAGAGAGAGAGAGAAACTCCGATCGCACCGAAAAGCTACAAGCTGCTGACGTCACTGGAAACAGTCCAGGTCTGCCGGTCGGACATCGTCGTTGTTCCACGGAGACCATCACCAAACACCGAAAGGACACATGCACGCACACACACGCACCATCCACACATACAGGTCATATTTTGACATAATTAAGTCCTTATTTGCCCTTATCTCTCGGTGGGTGAGAGGGGGAGTGAATGGGTGGGCGTGGTGTTCTTTAATATTGTAATATTTCCATAGAGTAAATAAGATTTTATTAGAATATGTTTAGTAATAAACTTGTTAAATGCTCTTTCAGTCTCCGTGTCTGCTTGCGAGCCTGGTGGAGAGATGTCCCAATATACCCTCAACCCTTCTCCCTTTGGGAGGTGGTCGGACCCTTGCGCGCCTGACCGCGACAGGGTCTCAGAGGAGATACTGGTTTCAAAAACCGCAAGACACAAGATAATGACAAAGTGCAAAAAGAAGCAAAGGAACAAGATGAAGCTGAGAATGGAAACAAATACTATTTTGTTAATTTGACTTTAGAGGATTTTTACTTTCTATTCACTTTCAATTAATACTTGAGTTGGAGTATAAAAACTTCTATTGCATTGAAAATGCTTGTTTTGGAAAAAAATAAAAGGTTGTGTGTGCTGGCAGAGCATCCTAAACCTAGGAGAAATAGGTAACAAATTGGTGACAGCAGGTTACAAATTGGTGACAGCAGGTATGCTATCCTAACAGTGTAGATTTAACAAATCACATTTTGTGTTCACTTTTCTGAAGTAAGTGCTATCACCATAGAAGAAATAAGTGAACCTTGCTCTTGTCCCATAAATTTTAAATTGTGTTGTGTAACTTGGAAATAATCCTCTCCCAGTGTGTATTTTTTTCTGGCCAGTGGCACTCAAATCATGCTTCATATTGTCTCTTACAATTCTAGCATAAATACTGGAGTGTAAGTTTACAAGCTATTTGCCTTATAAAAATTATTAGTATGAAAACACAATTACATCATTTACTAGAAAGTAAGCTTTAAGCCAGGCTGGCTTTTAAAAATCATTTAAATTAAGAACACAAGCATTGCATGATGCTTATCTTAATGCAGAATTATTGTAAGGATTGGTTTTATGCTTGTGAAGATAAATGGGCTAGAAGCAATTGAAAATGAAATCTTATCTACAGACCATATATAGCTCAAGTTCTCTTAGAATTATTCTTCAGACTATAGAGCTAGAAACAAAGAATTTTAGTAAGGTGACATGCAGTTTTTGTCTTGTTTACATACAAAGATTTTTTGTTTCAATATGCATTATCATCTGCAAAAATTAAGGAATGGTACTGCACCTTGTACTAAGTGATTAATCTTTATACACCTAATGAGTTGTTGTACTCCTGATTGTGTAATGACTAGTATAATCTTACTGACAAATCATTCCCTGCTTTTACCCTTTTATTACACAAATAAAGCTGCCAATAAGGATTTTTTGTAGCAGGTGCTACTGTAAATACTAGATGGTAGATCATCTCTCTTCTCTGGAAATAGAACAATACATTCAAAACAAACAAACAAGCCAATGCAGGATTAATCTCTGGATGAAAAATATCTACCACTACTTAAAAAAGGCTGCATCTATAGTGCACCATTGGGTCACCCTAATGTGGGTTGTTACTGCTGTTTGAGATTACAGGACAGCTTTTGTTTGAGACATGTTTTCTCTCATCTTTTCTTAGGGTAAGATGCAGAGCATTCTTCAGATAGTATCTCTGTGAGGGTTATTCTACAAGGCACAACACAAGGCCAGCATGCCAATTAAGCCTCTGGTTCTGTAGAGTGTCTTGCTATTAGAACAGTACTCAAACTGGTGTAAACAGCTATGCAGACCTTCCTGTAAAATGTCAATTATCTGGGGACAGGGCCATTTCTCAACCCCCTCCTCCGCTGTATTTATACTGAGCACAGAAAGGTCTTGATATAATTTGGGACTACAGTGAAGTAGAACTGACAAATACTTGCAGTTGAGCTGATGCATCTACCTAAGTATTTTTGTTTCAGATTTGTTTTCACGTTGGCCTCAAAGAAGATAAAGAAAAGGGAAATTTTATGTAACTCCAC
>VZZY01008151.1:0-34432 GCA_013400335.1 Eurystomus gularis
AAAAAAAAAAATTAAAAAATTATATATTAGAACTCTGGCTTTAACAAAATGCAAGGTAAAATCCACATAGCGTTTTCCAGGTCTATTTAGCTGTGTTCCTTCCACAGCTGTTGAGCTGACTCTCCTCCTCTAATGTTCAATGAATAAACAGAGCTATTCACGCTATCAAATATAATTTGCTGCTCCAGACAAACCTCTACAAGTCCAGCACATCCTTTCTTTCCAAACTGACAGAAAACACAACAGACACATCGTGTAGCCATTGTCTCCTTGTAACTAATTCAAAAAAGTATTCTGAAATATTGTTTCTGAGTACTCCCACCAGTTCTGAATTTATGTAATGACATGTTAGCACAGCACACAGGTGATATTCAAAGCAAAAAAAACCACCACATGAAGTAAGATCCTTCTAATTTATTTTGTGACTGAAGTATACTAATCTCCTCTTCCATATTTCCACTCTATCTTTGTACTTATTTTATTTGCATTTTTCTAGATTGTTTACTACTCCGTTCCTACTGCTTGTCTATTGCAGCCTGCAGAGTACCGGATTTTGGCATTAGCTTTGACCTGCATTATAATCCAGAAGGAAAAAATGGCATGAAAACCAAATTAAGGCAAATTAAAAACTAATCTCATTTATATAATGCTTCCAGTAATGCTGGCAGCTCTTTTGGTATTTACTATGGAAAGGAAAGTTGATGCTCCATCTAACCTTGTCCCATTAATACGGCAAACCAAATGACGGCAAAGAGAATCTGATTGTAGATATTTTCAGTTATAAACCTTTATTGCTACTGCTGCAATGAATTAAAAAAAGTACAAAATTTATAGTATACTTTTACTCCAGTCACTTCAGCATGGAAGTTCCTGACTTTGGGGAAATTACCTTATTTACTCTTTAGATCCTCATATATTAAAATACGTACCTTTTCCCTGAATTCTATTCAATATGTTACTATTATTTGTGTAGCAGAAACTCACATTTTAACCAGTTATATAATAAACTAACCCTTAATGGAAATCTTAAAGTACTGAAATTTATGTATGTCTTAATGTAATAGTAAAACATTTTATAAAAATGAGGCAATGATTCAAATTTTGTATAGTATATAAGGTATTATTACCTGTGTCTGGAGTGAGTCTGAATTTTTCTGCTCCTGTGCCATGCAGCGTATAAGTAATTTCTGCATTGGTACGAATATCTGCATCTGTAGCAGATACCTGCATTATCAGTTTACCAGGAAGGGCATCCTCAGGAACAGAATCAGTGTATAAAACCTGCAAGATTTTAAAGTTATGTTGAAAGACGAAGCATATGAAATAGAGCTTGGAAAAGAGAGGGGGAGACAAGGATTGACAGATGAGGTAATATCCTGTTTGAACGTTTGGTAACATATGAAGTGAACCAAAGGATGAAATATTTGAAAATGAAAAGAACATATTATTTTCTAATTAATTACCTCCCATTTATTATATTACTCAAAAGGTCATTAATCCTGCAACCACAGGGACTCTTGAGTATCACTGCATAGCTAAGAATTCTATCAGTTGCAACTGATAATTAAATGCAATCCCAAAATAGGTGTTATAAATTTTTGGTAATTTAATTTTTTCCTCTTTTGGTAAATCATCTTTTATAGGTCTGACTCAATCTAGAAGAAATTGATACCTGCCTTTTTTGTAATGGCATGAAATATAAGCTTCCAGAATTTAAAGGCAATAAGCATTCTTACAGCTTATCCACAACATGGATGTCGAAAAAAAAAAAAAAAAAGCTGAGTATGAAAACTCAGAGCTTTCTCATAAGACAACTATATACCTTGCAGGGTTCACCTTTCTGGTGGTTTTTTTTTCCCCCCAATTCTTTATTTTTCATGTCCATTTTTGCAGACTATCAAATCTGGTAAGGTAGATGGCTTTGTAACAAGAAAATGTTTATGGATTATAGATTTCTGGTACTGTCGAATGCAACCGCGGAATAATATTCCAGTCTTTTCAACTATTTTATCACAGTAAATGCACAAATACATCAACCAAGTGATGGTATACAGCCTTCTTTGAGACTTTGCTTCAGAAAACAAGAGCATATAAACTATCATAGTTGCAGTCTAAAACAATTCCTTTTGGAAAAGTGTGCATTAACAAAGGAGAAACGTACTACAATTCTCCTTATACTCTTCAGATACCTATTGAATGTTTAAAATTACATCACTGAATTGTCTTTGTATTTTAAAGAAAATAGTCCATGAAATAACTTTTCTTTGACAGAATTCTATCTTAATAGTCCAAATTTCTGTTGCCAACATAAAAGAAATACCTGTTTGTCAGTCTTCTCAGAAGCAATTTCAGAGAAAATTTAGATTTTATGTATGGAAGCAGCTGGATGTGGAAGATACAAGATTGTGCCTACCTTTTCACAAATGGGGCTATTATCATTAGCATCAAGGACTTTAACCTCCACCACAGCTTTAGTCGCAAAGGTCCCATCAGTAGCTGTAATATTTAGAAGGTAATTATCTTTTTCTTCCCTGTCCAGTGGCTTTTTGACATAGACCTTCCATTCATTTTGTATATTTTCAATAGCAAACTGTCCCAAGGGATCACCTCCTAAAATACAAATAGAAATATTTAATTAAAGACAAGAGAGGGATTGCTTCTATTACACTATCAACATTAAGTTATAGCTGAAGAGAAAAAAAAAAAAAGCAGATAAGTATCCACTCTCTGTAGCTTTATAGGGAAATAGTTTCATTTTTTCAGGTAAAAACAGTCAGTAGATCTCCTACAACAAATTTTACTGCAGCCAACAGAGTCTATAAAAACCAATGTAGAAATTAATGTAGCATTACAGATAACATCATATCAAGACATCTGCTAAAGAACAAAACAAATAAAATACTCTATTGGAAATTAACAGTTTGGTATATTTCTAGTATAGAAATATGAAATTTCTTCCATTTTTTCTTTAACTACACCACTAAATTAAGTGTAAGTATATTTTTAAAATAAAATTTGATGTATAAGTAAACAAAAAAAAAGTAGGAAAGCATTTTAAGAAAGGCTCAAATGAAACAAAGCCAAATACATATTTTCTAAAGCTCATTTTTTTCCCTGAAGTTTTTAATAGTCATACTAAGACATGCACATTCTCTCTTCGCAGCTCTACAGTTCCAACAATTTCAATAATTTGGAAGATTAGGCTACATCTCACATCATTCTGGGAATACTTAAATGATTATTCTGACATTACTCAGAAATATTTACCTGTAATGTAATAAAAAACTTGTCTATTGGATTCTTCTGTATCAGCATCAGTTGTACTCAAGATTGCAATTACCCCACCAGGAGGGTCATCCTCGCTGACTGTTCCTTTATATATCTCTGCAGTAAATCGTGGAGGATTGTCATTCACATCTGTAACGGTAACTTCAACCACAGCCATAGAAGACAGTTGAATTTTTTCACCTCGATCAGATGCAACCACTGTGATTTTGTATTTGTCTCGTTTCTCATGATCCAGTTCTTTGAGAGTGGTAATCCAACCAGTTTCCATGTTTATAGCAAAAGACTCTATAACATCTAGTTCTTGAGAAGGATCCAAGCTGTAAGTAACCTGCCCATTAAGTCCTGAATCTGAGTCAGTTCCTTTAACCTGGATGACTCTTGTTCCAGCTGGCATGTTTTCTACAATGAATGCTTCATATGGATTGGACTCAAAAATTGGTTTGTTATCATTTGCATCTTTTACCTGAATGCTTACCTCTACTGAGGAAACAACATTATAATCTTCATTTGCATACTGTGCTTGAACTGAGAACTGGTACCATTTAGTAGTTTCATGATCAAGATTCTTCTCAAGTTTCAACTCTCCAGTCTGTCGGTCAATTACAAAAAAATCATCTCTGTTGCTTTCAGGTGTGTTCCCTTTAATCAGACTATATATTAACGTCTGATTATGCTCTGCTTTGATAATATCTATCCCAGTCCCAATTGGAATGTCCTCAGAAACTGTGTAAGAATAAAACGGCTCTGAAAATTTTGGAAGAGGCACTTCTGGTGGGAGTATTCTAGCGTAAACAGGAACAACTGATTCTTTTTGGGGGGATCCACCATCAACTGCTCTAACAAAAAAGGTCAGAAACTCATTTTCTAAACCAATTAAGCTTTCTTTTGTAGTAATTATACCAGACAATGAATCAATTTCTAAATTCTCTTTAACATTTTCAGATTCTGCTTCAATAGCATATGTGATGTCTGCATTTGTACCCTCATCAGCATCAGATGCCCAGACTTTAATGACAGAAGTACCCCGTGGAACATCAGATCCAATATTTACTTCATATTCTGTTGCTCGGAATTGAGGAGCGTTATCATTGTCATCTGTAAGTATTACATTAACGGTACAGAAAGCAACTTTTCCTCCTGAATCTTTGGCCATTAAACTAATGGCAATTACTTTTTCTGCTTGTGTCTCACGGTCAAGCTTCTCAGATGTAAATATCTGCCCCCTCTCATTTGTATAAAATCTGTCTTTGGCAAAGTCATTCACAATGTGGTAAGTGATATGGCCATATGTACCAGAATCTTCATCTGTTGCTTTAACTTCAGTCACCAAAGTACGCAATGGAGCATTTTCAGCTAGTTCAACTTCATATTCATTCTGGCTGAAAACAGGACTGTGCATATTGGCGCTGGTTACAGTTATATGGACTTGGGCTGAGCTTCTGAAGACCCCATCAGAAACAGACACGTTAAGATTATAATGTGACTTTAGCATCTGTCTGCGTAGGTTTGAGACGGTGATAATGCCGGTCTCACTATTAATTACGAAATTCTTTTGATCATTACCTGTGAGAATGGAATACTCCAGCTTGTCAACATCTGAACTATCTGCATCTGAGGCTTGCACACATGTCACAAAATGCCCTCGGGGAGCCAGTTCACTAATTTTAGCTTCATAAAGCAGTTGGTTAAAAATAGGGGGGTTATCATTGAGGTCAGTTACATCAACAGTTACAATGGTATCAGTGCTTAAGGGAAGCATGCCACCATCTATAGCCCTTATTAGTAACTTGTGTTGTTTAATTTGTTCATAGTCCAAAGCTCTTGCTGTAAGAATGAGTCCAGTGCTGCTGTCTATGTGGAAGCAGCCATGACTTTCACTATTATCCTCTACCAAGTGATAGGAAATTCCCCTGTTTGTTCCAGAATCTGCATCTGTAGCACTCACTTGTACAACAGAAGTTCCAATGACTGATGCCTCAGAAAGGGTTGCAGTGTAAGACTGCTCTGTAAATACAGGAGGATTATCATTGATGTCTTCCACTATTATGTCTACAAATACATCTGCGTGCGCCCCAGTTAGGGAGTCTGTTGCTCGAATGCTCAGTTTGTAGGCTGGATGCGACTCGAAGTCAAGAGGGGCAACAACATTTATAACTCCAGTGTTGAAGTTGATAGTAAACTGATTGAAAGGATCTCCATCTGTGATGCTGTAAAACACCTTCAGTCCTTCTGGGCTGTTTGCTTGTACGTGTACCACAGGACTATGGAGCTGGATGTTTTCTGGTATCTCTGCACTGTAAAAAGGCTTTTCAAAAACTGGCATAGCTTTACTCATAACTGTAATTGGGACTATAACTTCAGCAGAAAAAGCAGGGTCTCCTCCATCTTTTGCCACTACTGTTACCAGATACTCCTTATTTAGAGTGTCTGGTTCAAACTTCTTCTTCAGTGAGATTTCACCAGTGGAATCAATTTGGAAATGTTCATGATGTTCTTTGAGATAGTAATGCACCTCTCCATTTCTGCCTGTATCTTTGTCTACTGCAGTGACACGTCGAATAACATGGCCTACTTCAGAGTCTACCTTAACAACAGCATAATATGGAAGATTGACAAAAAATGGAGCATTATCATTTACATCTTCCACTGTGACTTTAACTACAATGTGTGCAACAACTGATGGTTTATGTTCCTCTGTCACTTCTATGACTACATCAAAAGATTCTTGCTGTTCACGATCAAATGGTATTCCTGTTGTTGAAAGAACTCCTGAAGTTGGGCTTATTTTAAATCTGCTGTCTGGATTTAGAATATGGTAAAACAATGGCTCATTTATTTGATTCCCTATAGCAGTAACAACAGCTATTGTCTTTGCCTCTGTGGAATTCTCCTGCACTGTTGCAGAGTAAGAACTCTGTGTGAACTTCAGCTGGCTTGCTTTGCTTTCTTTCACGTTAATTTTAACAGATGCAGTGCTTGCAAACCTGCCGTCAGATGCTCGCACTGTTAATTCGTACCTGCTTCTTAACTGAGTTGTATTTTGTACTGTTATATCTCCAGTCTTAGGGTTTATTGAAAATTTTTCTCCAATATTGCCTTCAATAATGGAATAAATTAATTTGGAAAAAATGCCTGAATCAGCATCAGTGGCATTTACGCTGATGACTTTCACGCCTTTATACGTTGGAACCAAAACGGATGTCTCATACAACTCTCTTGAAAACACAGGAGGGCAATCATTGATGTCAATTACATAAATAGTAACATTAGCTGCATATTCTGCATATAAACGTGGTATCCCCATATCATGTACTTGCACTGAAAAGTGGAAAATATTTGTCTCCTCATAGTCCAGACTCATTACTGTCCGAATGGCACCAGTGCTAGAATCAATGGCAAAATACTTACGGACAGATGGTTCAACAATTTGATAAACAAGCAAAGCGTTAGATTCTTTATCAGCATCTGTAGCTCGAATTACTAATGGGATATTCTTGTCAGTTAGAACCACACTGTTAATTGAAGCTGATTCGCTGATGAGCCCTGTATATTCAGCTTGCATAAAAATTGGTGTATTGTCATTCTCATCCCGAAGATGTACCAAAACTGTTGCATTAGTGGACAGGCCAGCCATGTTTGTTCCTTGCACAGTTAGAGTGTAAATAGGCAAAGTTTCAAAGTCGAGTGCCTTCTGAGAAACAATGACACCTGAGTTCGGGTTGATAGCAAAGGCATCTCCTATATTACCATCTTTTATTTCATAAACTACAGAAGACTGACTGTATGCCGTAACCATTCCAACAAAACTGCCAATGCTAGCACTTTCACTGATTTCTGCAGAATATTCTTTGGCTGTGAATTTTGGTGAGGCATTATCAGAAACAGTCACAAATATATGCACAGAGGTCACTTCACTCATTGGAGGATCTCCTTTGTCCGTAGCTTTTACCATCAGGTTGTATTCCTCCTGGTTACTACGATCTAATTCCTTTGCAATTTTAATCATACCCAAAATAGGATCTATAATGAAGGAATTTCCAATATTCCCTGTGAAGAAAAAGAGAAGTAATTAAGAAAGAGGTATACAGAAGTTAAAGGATGATTGCTTATTTACTAAAAGACATCACCTAGTGAGAACACAACATTAAAGTTGCTTAGTTTTGTTTGACAAACATTTGTTAGCATCTCTGGAAAGTTTTCTGTAATCAAGAGTTAGCTCTAATTCTAAGTTTACTTGTGGAAACACTGCATAAAACATAGCAAAACCATCCAAGCCTTGAAAATAAATGCAAAAGATTTGTTTCGTTTTCCATTAAAAAACCTTAAAAAGATAACAAGTATTTTACAAGTTTCACATTATAAATTATGTATTTTCTTCAAATTATCTTTGTCATTGAGTTCATGTTTAAGACAACTTAAATACCTACTGGGCCTGAAATAAAATTATATTCAGGAGATAACATTAGTGGAATACAAGCTGCATTTTATCATCTAAAATAACTAGACTGCTTTGAAAGAAAGCAGTGTTTTAATGAATTCACACTTGCATAAACAATTAAGATTCACAAGTATTGTTTAAATCACTGGCTCAAAATTAATCTTTCTGACTTGGACCAACAGTTATCTCTTTCCTAACTTCCTCTTAATATACAGGCAAGTCATTCCCTGTGACAGTATTAGATAAAAAACCCCAAACACAACAAAATTACCTGCTGAGGATTACCAGCTACCATTTGATAAACACTTGTTTTCTTTATATTTTCAAATATACAGCTGTACTACACTGTATACAATATTCAGCTCACATAGTCAATACAGAAAGATTTAACATTTTACTTCCTTAAATTATATTACTAAAGCCATGTGCTCAGCATGGAAAAAATTCATTAAGAACTTCTCAGTTATGCACACAAGTAGGCAAGAGTGGATTTTTGTGGGTTTTCTGTTTGGTTATTTTTTTACTGGAGGCTCTAAACACAGTGGCATTCTTAGAATATCCCATTACAAATCTAGGAAGCCATTACAAACATTTAAGGAATGTTCCTCCATATGCTTAGGACATCAATTATAATGCTGTAACTTCCCAGTAGATCAGAGTCCTGTAAAACAAACTTAAAGTCTTACATTTACAAAAAGCTAGAAGAAAGGAAAAGAACAGGGTATAACTTCATTCTAGACAGCACACACTTTTTTTCTTGCCATGCTTTGGCATTTGTAAAAGGAACACTACTGAAATGGGAAGGTAAGAGAAAAGTTCCATGGACGTTAATGTACTGCTTAGTAAAAAGGTCCTATATGTGATTTCTGTTATTTGTAGGAATATATTTTAAGCAACTCATGAGACACTTAAAAATACATTCTTCCTATTCAGAGTATCATGATCACAGCTTCATTTTAATACAGCATGAAAGTATGTTTTCATATCAAAACAACACTTTGGGGGAAGAAGAGGAAAATATTTACAGTAAATAATTCCCATGTTTTACAAAGCAACTTACGTTAAATACAAAAAGCATTTGCCTATATTACCTTGAATGCAACAGTAACTGAGTCACTTTTTGCTTACTGCTTACTGTTACTGGAATTTTTATTTTCAAGTACTTTCTACGTTTAGGTTAATTACTGCACATAGGTAATGAAATTTAAGTAACTTTTTTTTTCCAGTCATAATGCCTAAATCATTCAGGGCCTTGGTAATTGCAGGCTTGCATCTAGATTTAATGGAACTAATGGAGTTTTGGTTCAAAACTCACTTCCTCCTGGTAAGTGAACTCAGTCAGCATCATTCAAAATGGCCATCGTTTGAATTACACTGTTATAGGCAAGTTCATAAAGATACAGTGACATCAAAAATAAGCAGCAGAACCTAATGCTCTTCCCTGGCCTGCAATCTGAAAGGAGCCTTAATGCCAAACTGACCAGGTATTAAGGAATTTCTTACAAATTTTACTAAGCTAGAAGAGCAGTCCTGCTATCTAAAATCAGTCAGAGGTAAGTAACCATGCAAAGCAAACCCTTCCTTACTACATCTGTCAGAAAGTTTAATTTTAAAAACTAGGACTTTTTGGTGGTTAAGTATATGGATATTTGTAAATTATTTTTGAGCTCCTTTCTTTCACATTTGTGCTGAACATGAAAGCACTTGTCCCATGCTCTTGCTCTTTTCATCAAATTCTTGCTTTGCTTATGCCACAAAATATCACTTACATTATCAAAAAAGAATGCTTTAATTAGATCTGAATCTCATGCTTCTGTAATTTCTAAAGAACACACCCCTTTTAAGGGTTTAAAGGTAGCTTTTTCTACTAGTAATAAAGTGTTCTAAATGTATCTAAATGATAATACAAATAGCTAAGGGAGGGAGATGAGTATTTCCAATAGTTTTCTTTTAAATTCCCTGAGGTTGTATCATAAATACAACTCACAGAATATGACACCTATACTGCCATCTTTTTTATAGCTATTTTTCTACATGTCTACAGTTGAAACAAAGTATCAGCAAGTATTGCTTCAAAAGAAACTGAAGATTTAAGAAAGCCAATATACCTGATTCAATAGAGTACACAATTTCTGCATTTTTTCCTTTGTCCTTATCTAATGCTGTAATCTGGAGTACTGCTGATCCAACAGCTGCTGACTCATAAATCCGTCCTTCATAGGAAGAGCTGGTGAACCATGGAGCATGATCATTTGTATCACTAACGTTAATGATGATTCTAGCATAGTTGCGCTTTACAGGAACATCTTGATCTCGAACCTGAAACAGCATATTACTAGTAATTAGCACTGTTATTTCAGTATTTCATTAAATATTAGTAATAATTCAAGGTTCAAACTGTACCAGTCACAAAGACTGCATACAAATGACACACACAAATATATGTTATAATCAAAGGGACAAATTAAAAAGACATTTAAAAAGATCTGCTTGTTAATGTCTACAGAAGAAATTTTGTGTTTATTTACCATTACTGTAAGAATATGCTGGTTCATAGTCTCATGATCCAGTTTTTCTGAAGTATAAAGAGAGCCAGTTCCAGGGTCCAGGCGAAATTTTTTAAGACTGATAGGATCAGTGCTGCCCTGCATAGTATAAATCAATTTATTCTTCTCATCTCTGTCGGTGGCACTGACTTGCAGAATTTCTGTCTCTGGTACGGTGTCTTCAGGTATAACAACTTCATATTTTGAAGCAGAAAACTGAGGCCTGTGATTATTTGTGTCTATAACTTTGATGTACACCTGAAAATACAGTAGGAAGATCATTGATGATTTGGGAAACAGAGATGAAATGAGGATATTTCATTTAAAAATCAGACCATAATACTGAAAAAATTCCATCTCAAGACAATTTCTTTTTTTCAGGGAGAGAGAGATGTAAGAGGTACAGAGAAGAACCTCACTAATTGAAATCTGCCTCACCTGCCCCAAAGTCAAACCACAGGAAAAATGATTCTTTATTAATTTTGTTATTTAAAAAGAAAAAATAATTCTCAATACAGATCCCAGGGTGGGTAAAAATCCTTTTCTTTTTTTCAAATTTTGGATTTTAAGCAATGTTTTCCAAAGGTAGTGGGGGTTGCACTGTACTCCTCCTTGGCCTCACATGGAAACAATCCTCTCTCATCTCCTTACATTTCCAAGGTAAGCAAGAATGGAAAAGTGGCAGAATTCCCAAATTTTCAAAATAATGTACCAAAGTACATTATTTTGAAAAGCCATAGGTATTGTTTGCTGTTCTTATCAATGTAGCACAATCATCGTAAGTAACTTATCACCCACACAGTTTCTCTGAATTTACAGTTATGTTAACGTCAACGCTTCAAATTGCATTTTCCTACAGAAGTTCATCTGGGCTCACCTATGTGCTACACAGGCAATGCTTAACACTCTGTCTGAATAATAACATTCACTGGAACCACAGAAGATCCCTGCACACCCACTTGCCTTTCACAACATCTAACTCTTACATAAAAGGTAAGACACACAGCCACCATTGTATTCCTTCCACAGTGATAAGATCAGACAAGAAAGAATAAGGCAGAGGACTTGGCAGGTGGACAGCAAGCTCCAAGAACACATGGCTGAATTAAAGTTCTTTATGCGCTGCACATACCGCCATTCTTTTAAGCCACCCAAATGTTAGCTGCTTTGTATAAATTAGTTAAGTGCCATCAACAGGTGTTTAAAATAAGTACTTATGATATCATAAGTGAGTTAAATTGCTCTTTGAAGATACTTATTGGTTTCCACTGATACTGTTGGAGACTAGAGATATCATTTAGACAAGGTACCAAATTGCATGCAGTAGAAGCTAGGTAAGATGAATCCCGATGGTGGTAAATAGTAAGAAAATGCCACTCATCTCACTACAGGAAGAGAAAAATTCCTCAACTTCAACCTTACAAAACTGGCATCTTACAGTAAATAGTGTATGAAGGAAAAGCAGGTGTTAAATGTATCAACAGGAGTCATACCAATTCCTAAAATATTTCTTTTGGATGCAGGTATATTATCCCAGGTTGCAACTATTCTCTAAGCTCCAACACGAGTTCTTCCTATCAGCAAATTTTAATACAGGCTGAAAGCATTTAAATAATTTCCAGGCAGACATAAGGCAGCTCTTGGATATACTCTACAAATGCTACCAAGAGTTTAGAAGACTGTTAGAAGGATTTTATTCTATGTAACATCAGAAGAGACTTTTGCATTTAAGTAATGAAGTCCTGCACCAACCCTGTGAACACAAAGAACTTGGTGTGGAACTCTTGGTAGAGCTTTGTATTGTAACATAGGAAAGTCCTCCCAAAAAACTGTGACATTGCCCACTCTGGTAGCTGAAATAAAAATAGTCTTTCAGGTGACAGTTATCTGAAAGAAATTTTCAGTGAAAAAGACCAGACAAGCATGTAGCAGGAAACGTAGGAATGGAGTTGAATATAGCATATGTGGAATCTCAAGAGTCACGGAATAGAAAGACAGGTAAAGAATGAAAAGGGTTTTAAGTTTACTTGAAACCATGAAACAATCTGCCAGTAAGCAAGACCACTGGGAAATATAAAGAGCAATTAAGGAGGAGGAAGGCCCATCCCAGATTACAATTTTGCCTCAGTCCTATTCACCAAGAACAATAGGAAGCATGACCCTGCACAAAACAAAGTTAAAATGAGACACTGGCAAAGCAGTGGAAATGCAATAAGCTGCTAAACAGAAACAAATCACCAGGACAAGATAGGAGCATCCCCGGGTTCTGCTGAAAATAAAATTAAATATGGAAAAAAATAAAAAATATGTTATACCTCAATGTAACACATGCTGTTAATAATCCTGAGCTCCACCTGCAGAATGCCAGTTGGACTGGGGAGGGGGACATGCATGTGTACGTGTGCACACACGGGTGTCCACAGCCACACACACAAACCTCCAATTTTTTTAGTGGATGTTGTCCTAGGTATTGCAGGTCACTGAGCCACAATCCAATACATAGTATATTTAGAGAAATACTTATGAGACAGGTAGTTTTTCAGTCTGTTAGGATAATTACAAACTATCACTGCACAGGAAAATACTGCCTCCCAAAATTTATTAAATTTCTCAGAAAATGGAAGAAATGTGAAATAAACTAATCATTTAGCACATTGATAAAATCCTTTGCAAGGTGTTGCCATGGAAACCAAGGACTGTGTTTTTGTTATGGATCAGAAACTGATTAAAGAAAGGAAACAAAGAGTTGGAGTAAATACTGATTTCAGTGGGAAGAAAAATTAATGGTAGGTGACTCAGGATACGTTAGGTCAAAATTTTAAATACATTCACTAACAAATTCAACTGGAAAATGAACAGCAAGAATGAAAGGAGTATGTCCTTAAAGATTTTTTTAGATTGCCATGATTAGAGATGATGTAATAAAGCAACACAAGCACAGTTGCACTGTGTAAATAAACTCGGTGTAAATAAAATACATTTTAATGCATCTTAGAAGAAGAAATATGTAAAGGTCCAAAAAAGAGCACTTTTAGTCACTTACATAGCATTTTAGTAAAAACATCTGCTCATTGACACCGGTGCTCAGGAAAATGAAAAATTAAACCAAATGAAGCTGGCCAACAAATTTAAAAACAGGCAGAAAACCCCATCCCTCAATACAAATCAAACTATACAAATATTTCTATATAAATAAAGGTTAAAACACCATACACAATTACAACACCTAATTTATGGATATTATGCTTTAAAAATGAACATAGAATCATTTAAGTTAGAAAAGACCTTTAAGATCATTGAGGCCAACCATAATGCCAATCATTTTTTAATTCAACACATCAATGTTTTAATTCAATTTCCATCCCCAAGAGATGCTTAAGTTCAGACTCAGAAAAACAGTAAGCAAAAAGCTAAAGTGTCCAATTTGATGAATTTAAGTCAAAATAGCTATTTAAGTTCTTGTCTATTTCCCTCTCAAATGAGGAAATACAGAAGCTGATGTCAAAATCAGAGGTGAGACAGAATGCCACCTTAGAGCAACTGTGTTAGATGAGTGGAAGACATGGCCACTTGTGCTGCTGGTACTACACAAAATGAACACAGGAAAATAGCATTTGTAGAACAGCACACCACAAAAAAAATGTGCAAAGTACTAAGTAAATGCCAGGAATGTAGTGACTGTGAAACCAGCGTTGGTACCTGTAAGACTAACCACATAGTCAATGAACCAGTGTAACTGAGATCTGTTAAGTACATCATCAGAAGAACTTAGCATCAACTTCCTCTAGTATTAGTGAAGCTGCTACAACCACCTTACTAGTAAACACATATGGAGACATCCTCCTAGATGGTACTGTTGGGCTAAGCAGATAAGGAGATAGCTTCTCAAAATGTATAGCACTATTAAATATGAATTACTCACAAAAATACTGCTAAAGGAATAAACATTATGACTCAGTTTGAGCAGCTTGCTTAGGTATTCCATTACTTGTCAAATTACTTGCTCAGACATGCAGTTTTTCTCCACACTGGTAAATAACTAAAAATACAGAACTTGATCTCTTAGTGCACTCATTTTAAATGTACCTAAAATCCAAAGTTTATCTTGGACTCCAGTGAAAGGTGTTTTATCTACATACTTTAGGATTCATTTCTCACTCACTGATGTTGTTACATTACATCTCTCTGCACATTGTGGTGGACAAGTACAATGCAAATCGATGGGCATCCTTTTGGTAACTTGGTTAACTGCATACTGGGCTGCTCTAATAAGGGGAGCAGCAGGTGGAGGGGAAGGAATTTTTCCCTTTTACTTGACACTCAGTGGTAAGACTGTAGATCTACTACAGTTTTGGCCTCTGCTGTGCAAGAGAGATCTTGACAAACAGAAATGAACCCAGTGAAGGGCCATTAAAACCAATGGGGATCTAAAAGCTCCATCCATCTCTATCCACTAGTAAAGGGAGAGCTGCAGGAAAGAGAGCCAGACTCTTCTCAGAGATGCATAGTGAAAGGACAAGAGGTGACAGTCACAAGTTCCAATAAAGGAAACTACAATTAGACGTAAGAAAAAAAAAATATTTTCAAGGAGAGTTGTTGAATGCTAATATAAAAGCATATCCAAGGAACAGGTGTCATGCCCTGTCATCCCAGGCACTTAGAACCTGACAAGCCCCTGAACGGCTGAACCTGACAAGCCTCTGAACAACTTGATCCAACTTTGACTGCAACGTTTGCTCGGCTTTGAGCAGGAGTTTTAACTAGATGAATCCCAGAGGCTCCTTCCAATCCAAACTGTTAAATAAATGTACTAAGAAACCCTACTTTCAAGACATGGATTCTTACCAATGCGAAGTGACAGGTGCTAAATATGTAATTTCCTTTTAAATATAAGAGGACCAAGTTTTTATGTGAACTGTTAAGGCCTTCAAATGGAATGAAAAACCCCTAAAATAATAATTTGAGTGCAATTTTAAAGACCCACACAGAAAAATATGGGTTTGTGTGCCTTAGAACAAAACACATGAAGAGTCTGTGTTATTCTAAAGTTAAAAGTATAATACAATAAAAACAGCTATTAAGCATTTCTCAGTGAAATTATATGACAGTATTAGTACATTTCATATTAATTTAATCTCTTAAGAATGAAGTTGCATATTAAAGAGGCACACTATAGAAAAGATTGACATAAACAGACCATAATGTGATCTCTGAAACAAAATGGTCTGGAACTAAAGAAACTGGACTCATTTGGGAAGGCTCGGTAAGTGCTATGTTGCACAACTGCCTTGTACTCACAGATCTCACTGAGAGTGATGCAACCTGGTTATACAGACAGAGAACAAAGGAACTCAGCATTATTTAGGGGAAGGACTTGAAATCTATTAATTCTTTGATAGGTGAAACCTAAATTTGCATAGGGATTCACTGATTACTAGTTAGTTATAGAGAAGATATGTGCCATTGACAAAACATACTCGGTGCATAATATTTAAACATGATGTTCCTTTGGATTCTTTTAATCTAATTTTTCATTTGCTGATTGTATGTGGAGTCTAAAAGCTCCTCTCTCCATTCATAGTTATATTGACATGCTTATAATCATTTTCATAAACAAAGTTACATTATCCAGAGATAATATAATGGCATTCCAGTTCTAAAACGCCTCTGTAGAGCAGTGCAATCCAAGCAAAAATGCACATTTAATCAAAGAAGAATATTCTATCCTTCATTCCCAAAGCACAATATCCATATAGATTTTGCATAAAGCAAGATTAAATATTCTGCAATAGCAAAGCAATAGGTAAAATGCTGCAATTAGCTTTAAACTACCTTAAGTGTTATTGCCAGTGAAAAAAATAGACATAGCAACATCTGGAAGTGGCTAGGGCTAGAAAAAGGAATTTTTATTCTTTATTTTTGTTTTCCTATCAAAAGGAGCTCAACAGTTCATCTATTACTGCTTACAGCCTGTGAATAACCTTTTCTATTTCAGGCCAAAACGTTATAAGACAAAATGTAAGTACGTTGATTTGTTTTTTCACTGATACTCCTTTCTCCACTGACACTAGTAATCTCTAACATCATCTGTCAAACACCACTACTTGTAGGCCTGGAATTTGTTTTGCATCATGCATTTGGCATTTAGATGCATGCAAAATTCTAATAGCCTCCACGCCTACTGCTGCTGTATTTTTCAAAAAAGCTATTTAACTGAAGTCCTGAAAGAGTCAAATACTCTACAGATGTTAATGGCCTGAGGTCAGCAAATGCCTTCCAGTTTAAAGTCAAATTCAACATGCTACTTCTACACAACAAGATTTTTCATGCCTTGTCCCCCTCCCCAATGTCTTGAAAATGGCATTTCCTTTTTCAAATTAAATGTAAAATTACTTCATCTGCTGTTAATCAAGGCCTATTAAATTGTTTACTGTATTTCCAATGTTTACAGCAATTACTTTGTAAGCTAAAAGCTGTGTATGGCATATTGTTGTTCCTAATGTATGCACTCGGTATTCACAATTTCTTTTGCCTGTCACTGCATTTTAACTGTTTATCAGCCGTTAGAAGAATCCAACACCACATCAACACTCAAACTTTAATCATCATTATTTCAGCAGTAAGTAATGGAATTCACACACTGGCAGCCATAAATCACACCTTCAGCTTTGATTTAGTATCAACATTTTTAATTTCCCTGAAGTTAAGCCTCATCTGAAACCCATGTTGTTAATGATAGACCTGAGGGCTATCTTAACTGATTGGTCCATTTGAGTGGGCCAGGAGTTACAGAGGAGATAAGAGAATCAGTTAAAATCAGGAGTCTGTTCATGGAAGAACAAGTTGCAGAATTTCAATTAATCCATGCTCCTCCATCTATACACCACAGTAAGCTGAGATTCAAACAGCAACAGCCTAACTTACGCTTATCCCACAAGCAGGGCAAAAAATAAGGCAATGCAAAGAAAGTCTTTATGCTTGCTTGCAACGAGAAACCACCACCTTCACTCCTGCTAAAGAGGAAAGACATGAAAGAAAATCATACTAAAAGCAATCACAGAAATAAATACTTGTGAGACTACTACTCTAATTCTTCTTCAGAAGACTGCTGGGGTAAATGTTTATAACGTTCACTCAGCTTGACAAAATGCTAAAATAACAAACTCATTTAAAGAAATTGGACAAAAGCTACACTGTGCACTTCCAAGAAGAACTAAATGAATTGCATAACCCAGAGGAAGAGAAGGAGTGAGTGTTAGAGTATTTCCATGACCTTCCAATTCTTGGTTGCTGCAGAAGACAAAGAAGATTATAGTTCAACTGTGACAGCTCAGGACGCCTGCATAAGTTCAACTATAGAAAGCAGCAGCACTGGATAGAATATCGGCAGCCATCAAGACCACATATTCAGCCTTTACTAGTCCCCAGGCTACCCCAATACACTCTGCATCTCTGCATGGTGGCATTTTTGACTGCATTCTTGAGGTGGGGGGGAGGAGGGAGCAAGGGTGTTGGAAACGTGTGTGGTAGGCCTCTTGCTGTCTTTCTGACTTTCCTGGCAAAAGGAATTCTTTTTCTAGTTGGATATGAGTTTCTTCCAATTATTTTCAAACTAATTCATGCCTTCTATCCAGCATTCTGTAATCAGTAGAAATTAATCTGCTCAATATTTTTATTACAACTAGGCAATAAATTTACAGCAGGATTCGCAGACCTTTTATGGTGGTTATGAGCACGAGAAGCAATGGCACTACAGCTATAACAGGGGCAAGTTCTGACTGGCAGACATGTTGTCATATTTGGAGATTCATGGTCAGGAATATCCCTCTCAATTGTCACCATTAAAGGAAAAGGCAGCTCTCCGAGAAAATTGCTAACCCTGCAGTCTTCTACTATCAAACTTAGCCTATTTGACCTATTGAGCCTCCAGATATGCATTCAGCTCAAAAAAACTTCCGTTTTAAATCCTAAACATTGACATACCTTTCCCTCTGGCCAAAAGGAGGAAGATAACAACTAAGACATTAGAAAAGATGACAGAAAAGCATACATACTGCAGGGAAGTTCAACAAGACATTGCATTCATAACACAGATTTCCATGTACAGAAAAGACAGCAGCAACCCACTTATTGCTCTTTGAGCTCCTGCAGGGTAGGTCCATGATAGGGGTAGGTAACACAGAGACATCGCTTTTCCCATCCAACGCTCTTAAAGTCAGTAAATAAATCCTTTCCTTCTATTTGTAAGAAAAGCAGTACTCCTCTACGCTCATGGCTCCATTCACATCAAACTCAGCTAAACCTTACTTGCAAATATGTTCAGGTTCTGGACTGGGGAAGGAAACTAGATGGAAAAACAGAAAGTACATCATAACCTACTTTACTATGAATTATTTCCAGTAGTGTCACAAAAAGCTTCTGCCTTAAGGTGAACTTATTAGTCCAAATGCAAAGAATTGCCAACATCATGGAGCCTTAGTAGAGAGGTAATCTGAAAAAAATTGAGTTTGTCTGAAATTGCTGCTTTTTGGAGAGTGTTTGGCAATCTACACCTTCACTGAAGCTAAAAGAAAGTACTCAGGAAGATACACAGATGTTATAATCTAAACCTTGTTTCTATATGTGCACCATGCAGAAGAAGCAGCTCAGTTTCATGAAACAGTACTCGGGCATCATACAATTTGTCATCCACAGATCTTGGTGGGTGGGGACACGGACACATCAAGCAACCTTACAATGGTGGTCTTTAAAATTCCAAGAGAAGTAATCGTATTATTTGGTGATTTGGGGGTAGCTGGACAAAGAGGGGTGACTCAAATAAGAATCCTTTTCTTGGGAGTAAATCATGCATGGAAGGGCTTAGTTTCTGTTTTCAATTACACAGCTAATGTAGAAACATGATATAACTTAAAAGCTGCTGATACAGACCATAGCATAGGAACACACAATCTTCCACTTGGACCACTAAACAACATGGCTCTATGAATATCTGGATCTGCTTCTATTTTAGACAGAGTCTCTAATTTATATCAACCATATTAATTGTCCAGGATAAAAAAAAAAATTATACAGAGAAAATGCAACACCCTCCGCATCCCCTAAATCCAAATTCCTTCTTCTATAAGCACTTAATTAGAAAGTCCATTACCTGTGTGCTGATAGATCTGGTTCCATCTGTTGCCTCTACTGTCAAGTTGTAATTTGATTTCTGTTCTGCATCAAGAGGTCTAGCGACAATAATAGTTCCAGTGCCCTTCTCCACATCAAATCGACTGTCATAGTTGCCACCTTGTTCAGGAAATTAGGAGAAGGAGAAGTTCATAAAACACAGCACTGTTTCATTGTTTTCATGTATGACCATGTTCTGTCTTCAGATGCTTAATGAAGATGAAACTACATATACAGATACTTACATATATACACACACAATTATTTTAAACCTTTTGGGCTTGTTTTCTGGTAATGTGATATATTGCTACTTACAGATACTTGAAACTGATTAATTTTGGACAAAGCTGATTTGTCTGGCTCATGGAAAGTTAGCAGGTAGATTCATAGCAAGCTTCTCTACATTTTCCTTAACCAGAATTTAAAGATTCCAATTAGCAGGAAGCTGAGAATTACTAAGCGAAACGTGATAGCTTATTTTATGCAGACTGTCAGGCCAATTAGTGAAAAACATACTTTGTATAAAAATTAATCAAAATCCCAAATCACATATATAGTCAAATTTGTGTCAGAGCAGAAATTTTGGATCACAGTACAAATTTCTGTACTTGTGTATAACTACAGATCAGGTTGAAAAAGCTACAGTATCTCCAGAGCATTCTCACCTCAATGCTAATTATGTAAAGAACTCACTATCTTAACTCTTACTGAGATAAGCAGGACTCAGATGAGTGCTAAATGTTTAAATGCCCAATGTTTAAATACAGTCAAGCTCTTTTTCTGAAGCAAATTATCTTAACTTCCCTCGTTAAACTATCAAATTACCCTTTGAAATATAGTTAAATAACCGTGTAGATCAATAGCTACACTTAGTTGTTTAAACATTTAATTGTTCATCATAATCATGCCACCCTGAGCAGACTGTCATGAGAATATAATGTCCATTAAGTCTAAATATTGTTAGCAACAATAAATACTGCCATTTAACTACAACTGCTTTAGACCTCTCAAACTGCATAAAATGAAGGAATCAATTTTTATTCTGGTCAAGCCAGTGCTTGTGCTAGATATGGCAAACCAATTTCTCCTAATTTGTGAACGTGTTTTTCTAATTATATTTTACAAAGATAGCATTCAAATAACATCTGAGTTGCCTTTTTTTTTTTAAAGGAGAGTTTTTACATGCTATGTTTTGGAAATCACTAATCAGGCCAATGGCATCCTGGGGTGTATTAGAAGGGGTGTGGTTAGTAGGTTCTCCTCCCCCCTCTACTCTGCCCTGATGAGACTGCATCTAGAATGTTGTGTCCAGTTCTGGGCCCCTCAGTTCAAGAAGGACACAGAACTGCTTGAGAGAGTCCAGCACAGAGCCACAAAGATGATTAAGGGAGTGGAACATCTCCCTTATGAGGGAAGGCTGAGGGAGCTGGGTCTCTTTAGCCTGGAGAAGAGGAGACTGAGGGGTGACCTCATTAATGTTTATAAATATGTAAAGGATGAGTGTCAGGAGGATGGAGCCATGCTCTTCTCAAGTGACATCCAATGATCGGACAAGGGGCAACGGGTGCAAGCTGGAACATAGGAGGTTCCGCATAAATATGAGAAAAAAAAAAAACTTCTTCACAGTAAGGGTGACAGAGCACTGGAACAGGCTGCCCAGGGAAGTTGTGGAGTCTCCTTCTCTGGAGATGTTTAAAAACCACCTGGACGCTTTCCTGCGTGACCTGATCTAGGTGATCCTGCTCTGGTGGGGGGATTGGACTAGATGATCTTTCGAGGTCCCTTACAATCCCTAACATTCTGTGATTCTGTGAAATGCTTCTTATGAAAAGCCAGGATTAGAACTTAAGAGGGTGCAGTTCAATAAATTGCAAATTTATACTTGAGCCAAGAAAGAACAGTAAATAGTGAAATGGGTCCCAAATCCCATGTAAAAGGGATTTCACGTTTAGAAGGTTCCATTGCATGACAGACATATCAGTTTAGGAAAGATGGGCTGGATTCTGCTTCAATGGATTTAAGATATTTGATAATGACAAAGATAATGTAATTTTTCTAGTTTCAGTGAAAGTCAACTCCTCCTACTGGGCCAGCAGCAGTTTCTGAACCACACAAATGGATATATGAATGTATGAAAGGTAGCAGGTTTTTTTTTTGGTGTTTGAGTTTTGGTTGGTTTGTTTGCTTTTTTAACAAACCATGAAATCCTTTTCCTGGGCTTTGCGCAATATGTCACCTTCAGAAAGTGAGTCTCGGTTTTCTTTTATAGCTGGCATGCAATACCATTTTCTCAGATGGCTCAATGAAGCTGCCTCCATTTTAAAAGGAAGAGTAGGATGAATGGGTATGAATCTGTTCATTCAGTTTCCTTGATATGAAGGCAGCAAGGTCTCTAACCAACTTTTTTCTCCTTCTTTATCAAGGAAATCATAAAGGCCTTGCCTAATTTTTGCAGTAGTAGTAATATCAGATAATCTGTTGAAGCAGAACTCAACCCAAACTTCTGCAGCTGGTACACTGAAGTGTAACAGCAACAGTTTTGGCCAAAGCCAAAACTGGATGCTCTGAATTGATGCTGTATAAATGTAATGATGACAAAACAAAACAAAAACGAACCTGTCACAAATGCAACTGTGAGCACTTTGATTTCCGAAGGGTTAATAAAATAAAGATTTTATAAATGTACGCTTTCATTTCAGATCTCATAATCTGGTAATAAATTATGTGATCTCAGCAGATACCTTCTGCTGTACAGTTCAGGTCACAAGCCATCTGAAAGATGTAAAATACTTCACTAGCAAGCTTGTCTCCTGGCTCAGCCAAAAAGAAAGAAAGCATGGAAAGCAAGCACAGAACACAAAGGAAAGCTGTCAATCAGATTAATTCATGCTATTAGAAACAGTAAAAGAGGGCAGTAAAGTGACCACCTTTAAGTGTAGCCGCTAACTTGACAATATGATCACATATCAAATTTTCCAAAACACTTTTACAAAAAGACCAGTCAAAACAGAAAGGTTTATTTTATAGTGCATGGGTAAGTTCTGCTCTTTCCCTTTGGAGTTTTCTGTATGTGTGTTTCTAAAAATAGCAGGAAAAGATCATCTATTTCCTGCATTAAGCATACAATAAAAATCCTGTAAATGTCCAAAACCTGTGCTGCATGCTTAGAAGGAGCAAATCAAAATAATACTATCATCAGATTTCTATTCAGATGTACAGTGTTCAGAGTACAAAGCAGCTGAAGCAAACCAAAAAGAACAATGGAAAAGCACATCCCTAATCTAATCAACAAATTTTGCTAATAAAAGACCCCAGCAAACACCATGGCTGTATTCTGTGGAAACTCTCAGGAACTCCAAGGCCTCTTCTATCTACTCTCATGTCCATGAACCACTCACCTTTTTCTGACAAGAAGCCTTTCTTAACCTTTGCTTTAATGGACTGGTTTTGGTCTACAGTATTTGTGTGCTGTTGACTGGATAACCCTGTTTGAATTGGAGCACATTGAATCTTCTCTCTCCTGCTTAAGTCACTTTTATATTTTCTTCTTTTCTACTCTCATGTCTATGTCTATGTGTTTGTGATAACAGTAAGGGATCAGCCTCCATTCAAAAATACCTCTAATGCTGAGCTTTGCCCCTATGAGAATGCAAGAAGGCATCTTGAACTCTTTACTCCCTCTATACAGTTGTACAGATCTCTAACCCCTTGGTTTGTCTAAATGCAAACACTTTTTATTCAACTATGATCTATTTGGGCAGAAGCTAATTTTTTTATTCCCTGAACACATTTGGAAGAACCATTTGAAAAATTCTATGTAATATTTAATATATTAGCAATGATTATCAGCAATGGTTATCAATAACATCACAGCTTGCTCATGCATGAAGCATGCATTTAGGGAAGAGTTCTTCTCTTGTGCTTGGAAGTTCTCTGAGAACACTCTCAAGTATTTGGCATTTATATATTCCTGCTACATGTTTTACAAACTTTGGTTTTAACTGTTGCTGTTCTCAGCATCCCTTAGGAAATACAGACCAATAAACCAGACCTTTAAATTACATTTTTAAGAACAATGCAAAAAATGCTCTCCCCAAGAACTTAACACCATAACCATGGCTAAAATTTTCAATAGTAATCGAGGTGAAAAAAATTCTTCTCTCTTGTGAACAGGCTGATAAATGCTGACCTGATAGGGCTATCTTAAGGCCAGAAAGTGTTCACTACAAGATGCCTCTCCTGAAACAAGGCTGTGCTGTTCTTGTTGACTCTAAAGCATGTAACAGATAACATAATTTGGTTTTTAGTATTGGCTCTACAGTGAACACTGTGTAATCCTGGTTAAGTAAGTCTAAAATTAAAAAGTAGTTCTCATTTTGTAACCACAGCACAGGATCATCATATTACCAATGAGAATTCCCCCTTCAGTGGTACAGGCTAAAGTATGATGTAGTAGTAAGAATATGTACCAGAAGAAGTTTGCTGGGGTTAGGAACACTGCAAGCTTTTCTTTTAGTACTGAATTAAGGGACAGCAAATGGAGAAGCAGCCCAGAGGACAAGAAATCAATGTGAACAGTATAGTTTCTCTTTGAGTATACCATCCCGATTTGCAGAAAATCGGCATTTTCTTTCTTTCCCTATCCTACAGTCTATGAGATAGATTTGTTAAGTTTTAATTTCACTGACAATGTTCATAAGTCATTTCCAAAACTGCAACACAGCAGACATTTTGCAATGTAATTTTAATCTTTGATATACAGTGGCATTGATAAAAAAAATTTAAATAACTTTGATTTATAATGAAATAAGGAAAAAATATGCACCTACAGCTAACAAATGCCAAAACCAAGAAAAGCAGTTAAGAAAACCAGGCTGCAATGAGCTCTTCAGTATCTCAGACTGCATGCATTTTTTTCTAATAATAAAAGCCCTTAAGGCATCCTTACCCGTTATGTCAAACCAAAGTGGTGTTCCAAGAGGTTCAACAGCTATTACACCAATCATGTGAGCAACAGGGTCACTTTCCATCACCGTAAAAGAAAAAAATGCTTCCTCAAAATAAATGGGCTCTGTGGGTGGGACAGGCTTTGGAATCCATTCTATGTGAAGTCGTGTAGTTGACGATTTTTGTGGGCGGCCATTATCTACAGCTTTAATCTGTGAAACAGACACATCTTTTAGACTACAGGATCACATAAATCATTATGTCACATAAATAGAAGAGAAGTAATAAGCTCCAAGCATGTTTGCTTGTGTGAGATACATCCAAAAAGGTTAAGCGTCTCTCAAAGTGCCACTTCCCCTTCATTATCTGGGCAGCAAATGGAGACAAAGTATGCAGCACCTGAGAGTAGCGCACATTGTTACAAAAAAAAAACCCACAAACCAGAAACCAACAAACTTTTGTTTTGCTTGCTTTCTGAAAGAGTCAACCTGATTGTTTATGTCGCCTCATCATGTTCATCAGCTTTCAAGTTCTGGATTTTGATTCACTTTCAATACAAACATCTGAAGTCATTCTTTAACAAACAAACAAAAAAAGAAAACAAACAAACAAATGCAAGCAACCAAAAAACAAAACCCAAAATAAACAAACCCACAAAACACCACATCTGGATTTGATGAAGCTTGCTTTCTTCAGATGAGTGCACTATCTGCCAGCTACTGAATAAGAAGTGATGAGAATACAGACAAAAGAACACTTCACATATTCATGTTATACAAGACTTTGACTCACAGAAAGGATATCATAGTCCCTTGCTGCAGAAAATTTCTTTGATGAAACCACTCCAGTTTTCGGTTCAATAAAGAATTTGCCATGTTCATCACCATCTTCAATGCTGTAAGAGATCTCTGCATTGGGGCCTTCATCTTTATCTGCAGCAATAACTCGATAGATCGGCTCTCTCCTAGCAGCTCTTTCTCGTTCCGGCTTACCACGCTCTGGAAGCTGGATTTTGTAGAACTTCTGCAAGAACTGAGGCTTATTGTCATTCTCATCTAAGACCTTCACAATCACCCGTGCAATTGTTGATTTTGCAGGAATACCGTTGTCTGTTACCGTTACCTGTTTTTATTAAAAAGGATATGGTTAGTAGACAATTCAAACAGTTCTTCCAGCAACGCTCTTTTAAAGCCAGATTTTCCTACAGCTTTCTACAACTGTCAAGTAATTCCCTAACTTCAGTTACTTAAAGACCACTGTGTAAAGCTATTTGGTGAATTATTTACCACAGGCATTATAAAAGTTTATTCAGCTACTATCTTAATATTTTGATTCTTGAAGTACAGCAAGCAGGAGTTGATAGATATCTATTAAATCTATTTCACCATTTTGCAGCATTGTAACTGAAATATTGATTACAGGAACAGCACACAAGTATAGTATCTCTGGTAACAGTTTCACTGTTATAATATCTTGATACACTTTCAGCCTAGTGTTTCCTTGCAAGTTTTCAATTTAATTATTTGGTTTTACACCTCAAAAGATGCAATTCATAAGAATATATGTTTCAGAATTTGACAGACCTATGCACTAAAAATACCTTCTATTTTAGGACATAAAATTACTATCTTGTTTGAAAGAAGCTTAAAAAATTGCTTTTTAAGGATGACACAATCTATTCCCAACCTATTGGATTGGAAATATATTTCCAATGGAAATAGATCTTTTTTAAGGATAACACAATCTATTTCAATGCACTAAATTAAATGGAAAATTAAACCAAGTCTGCTCTTCAAGCAATAGTCAAAATTGCTACTAAGCAGCTAGGAAATGAGTATGAAACCTTATACAATATTAATTGCAGGACTGATCCAATGTTGTTTGCATGAGTAGTGAACAAAAATATAGTAAGAGTTATGTTAATCTGAAGACAGAAAGCATAGAAAAAAACCCTTATCTACTGGAAAATGACCAAAATGATGGAAAAACTTAGTTCACTTACAGTAATCTTACTTTATCATCTTAACTGTTATTTACTAAATCCTTTATTGGATAATAAGGAGTTGAATATATGTAAATTATTTTAGCATCTACTTTAAAGAAGAAAAAGATAGGGGGTTTTTGTTCCTGCTTCCTGCATGAGCTCAGTTAGAAGAGCTACAGAATCAGGTCCATCACTTCCTAGATGCACCCTACCATCCAAAGCCAGTGGGCTCAGACAGACACCAGGCATTTTCAAGGGAAAGTTTAGCTGTTACATAAAGCACTTAAAAATACAAATTCTTCACTGATAACAGTATTACCTGATCTCTAGCAGTTTAGCTTAATCTCAGTTTCTGAAGGGGACATTTTAAAAAAAAAAACAACCAAAAACACCAAACCCCACAAAACTGGCATTAAAGACACAACAAATAACATTGATAAAGAATAAAAATGTCTTTATTCATTATTTCATGTTCTTTCCCTTACTTTCTCTTTACGGTTGAGTTTTTGGTTTTAGCTGTGAAACATTAATCCTTGTCTCTTATTTTAAGAACAATTTTATGACCCAGTGCAGCACTCTCTCATTTTCATTTTCTTTTTCTCACTCCTTTTTTTATTTTCCTCCTCCCCTTTAAAATCATCTTCCTTGACTTAATTTATCTTCCTTATTATTCCATAGAAACACACAGGGATGTCTAAGGGTCACATATGTCAGCTCTGCTATAATTTGAAGAAACTGATAAAACTGAGGTAAGCTAATCTAATTCTACCAGATACTTGTAAAGGTGTAGAGAAATGAAAAATAAAAAAAATAAAATTAAAATTAAGAATCAAACACCCAATGTTTCTTAAAAAATTATACAGGAAATGTGTTACACACTGCAGTTTCATTTTGGCTTTGAGTTTGCAAGGAAGACTTTGCTGGGAGGAAGCTCCGAAGAGAAGTCAGTCGCTACAGTAGTACTGGGAATAGACTACAGGGAAGATATGTGGTTGGACTTGATTATCTTACAGGTCTTCTCCAACCTAAACGATGCTATGATTCTAGGATCAGTGCTGTAAAAACAACCACCCTTGACTCAAACAAAAAACCCTACATGCCACTGATGTAAGATATTCCAGTTCCAACAAGACCACCCCAGTTTGTGGAGAACAAGCATTTTTTTTTTAATAACGTGGGTGGTGAATTCCTTCACTGGTTCTTAGGATGCTCTGGGAAATCTGACTATGGAAAAATATAAGGATCCAAGGATAACACAGACACAAAATAATGGCATGAATACTAATGAAATTGGAATTGAAGCCCTGATGAAAAAAATGAGATTACATGGACATGAACAAGCACACGAAGCACAAATACAGGCTGAGTAATGAGTGGATTGAGAGCAGCCCTGTGGAGAAGGACTTGGGTGTGTTGGTAGATGAAAAACTGAATATGAGCCAGGAACATGTGCTCACAGGCCGGAAAGTCAACTGCATCCAGGGCTGCATTAAAAGAAGTGTGGTCATCAGGTCAAGGGAGGTGATCCTCCCCTCTTTACTCCGCTCTCATGATACTCCACCTGGAGTACTGTGTCCAGCTCTGGGGCCTGCAGCATAAGAAAGACATGGACTTGCTTGAGTGGTTCCAGAGGGGGGCCACAAATATCAGAGGACTGGAGCATTTCCCATATGAGAACAGACTGAGAGAGTTGGGGTTGTTCAGCTTGGAGAAGAGAAGGCTCCAGGGAGACCTTATAGCAGCCTTCCAGCTCTTAAAGGGGACCTACAGGAAAGATAGGGAGGGACTGTTTATCAGGGACTGCAGTGATAGGATGACGGGTAATAGCTTTAAACTGAAAGAGGGTAGATTTAGAGTAGATATTAGGTGGTGAAGCACTGGAGCAAGTTACCTAAAGAAGTTGTGGATGTCCCCCTCCCCTGGAAGTGTTCAAGGCCAGGTTGGACGGGGCTTTAAGCAGCCTGATCTAGCAGAAGGTATCCCTGCCTATGGTAGCTGGGTTGGAACTAGCTGATCTTTAAGGTCCCTTCTAAAACAAATGCTTCTACGATTTCCTTACGATAATATATTTTTTCCCCTTTCTCTTCTATTTTAGGAAAAAATATAGAAATATAAATAAAATGTGGCACAACTTGCAAGCATGAAGGAACAGGGGTGAGTAAAGTGATTAACCACAACAAAATAAGTGAAATGCAATATGAAATGCAGATATTCATGGTAAGATTTCCACATACATGAATATCAGTTCTCTTTAGTACTTGTAATGGACCACCATGAGATATCTTTTTCACCAAAACAAAATATATCCCACAAGAGGAAATTTCAAGGGCTATAGAAAAACCTGTTAACACAAAATTAGCATTGCCCTGAGTCAAGCAGAAAAAAAAAAAGGCAAATTTGAGGAAAATCTAGTTTGATGCGAATGCAACATCATGCTTTGAAGGCATCACTGACTTAAGCAGGTTACAAAGATACCGGAAAATAACTTGAAGCTAATGTAAAACAACTGCATTAAAGTGCCAGTTGACACTCAGAAAACAGTTACAAATTGGGACTAAAAGAATGGGACATATTAATTGCTATTATGTAAGCAGGAGTAACATCAAGGATCAAATTTAATAGAAAACAAGGAAAAAACCACCAACCCATCTGGTCAGTTAATTAGCCAGATGCTCAGCACTTGGCTCATAATATTGCCCACCATTCTGTGCATTTCTGGATTCCTTCCCAACTTATTTTCAAAGTTGTAAACATAAAACTAACAAATGGGAAAACTGCTACTTTGGGCCATGCTGTTTGTCGGTATTACTCTGTAGTTAAGAGTTCTTTCATTGGATACTTCACAGACTTATTTAAAACCTTACCAACCAGCTGGGATTCAAAATGAACAATGAAGAATTCTAAACGATACCAGCAGGCAACAACCAATATTCCAAACTAAAGAGCAATCAGCTCTATACATGTTATCAGTTCTATACATGTTATCTTGTTATAACTTATGGTTACATTAGCAGTCACGACTGCTGGCAGACAACTGCCCATAACATTACACTGCTAGTGTGATCTCTGGTGTCAGTTCTGGCCCAGAACAAGGGGCACACTACCACACATTTCCTAGCTGCAGCCTGAGAGTTCACACAAATCAGGCACTATTCTCAACAGGCAGCTTGGACATGACCACCCTGTTCCTGGGGTAAGGTATAAGCAATCAAAGCCATACTGTGCCAGGTGACCTCAGGGTCACAGAATGATCCATGTAGCTCATTTTATTTACTGTATAAATCTAAATGCAAAAACCAGCACAATATGCATAGGAGTAAAAGTCGTAAGACACCAATCTGACAACCCATATACACAGCAGTGGTCAAGAAATTAAGATATAAGTGACATGAAGTGCTTTGAGAAACTGACAGAAGTAGATTTAAGGAGGTAATTAATCTTATAATTTACAGGAATAACATATGTAGTATTAAATCAGATTTGCCATTTAACTTTGCTACTACTACTACTGGAAACACACTCTAAAGGAAATCCCACCCTATTGCTACCTAGCAAAGAGTTCTTTCCAAAGCTGATACAAAAATGAATTTAGTCCAACAGCTACATTAATACATCTTGCAATCCCCCAAAGGGATAGAAGACGTCTAGGAAGACTGCATGTACACTGAGGTTCTGCAAAAGGATAGTTTGCACTGTCAAGGAATACATTCACCTCCAAGTCTATGCAGTCCTTGCACTCCTATCAGAAAATCTTTCTACAGATTTCACAAGTTTTGATTCAGTCCAGACTTGTTCTCTCGCTTCAATGTTTGTTTTGCTGACTCACACTGCAGTCTTATCTATCATCCAGAAGGAAAGGCACAATAAAGGTTCCACGAATATTCATATGTACCACTGTGAATATTAATTCTTCATTGCAGGTGAAGTACAATGCTGTCACACTGCATGGCAACACCATGAAACTGAAAGACTCAGCTGTCTACATGTTTTCTTTCCCATGCTGTTTGACAGAGAATCAGAATAGCTATTATATAAATTCTAGGTGATCAATTAAACGGAGCTAAATGAAAGAATTATGTCATGAATTTCATATTCTTCCACTCCAACTCTGTAGTACACATTTTGCAACTCATCTACTTATGAGACTGACAAATGTTGCGCAGAAAAAAGGTCTCACAATCTGTTGGTATTCTCAATGTTAAAAAATGATTCTACCCTTCTTTTTCAGAGATATATATTCAGCAAAAGGCAGGCTGAAATAGCTACCCCAATAATTACACAGGAAGATTAAAAAAAAGAATCACACTCCTCTTTTTAACAATCATGCATTTGTCATGTTTGAAAGAATCTTGGCTTACAGATACAAAAAAAAAAAATTGCTTTCTATCTGTATCTTAACTCTTTTCTTAGGAAAAAGGTCCCAACAGTTTATACAAGATAGGTAGTTATCTGCATTGCAATATAATGAACATAGAAGCAAATTACTTCTGAAATCCAGTTCTCTTAAATTTTTTGTATAATAACAAGGTACGGTAAACCTAATTCTCTGTAAAAAAGCAATAAACTTACAGTCACTGTTTTTCAGAGAACTAAAATTATTTACCTCCAGTATGTGCTCTCCCTGCTGCTCTCGATCTAGTTTTCTAGATGTGGTTGTAATTAGGCCTGTAAAAATAAAGGAATAATTAATCAGACCCTTCAAGAAAGTAATCTCAATGCAGGTTAGGTTAAACCAGTGGTTACTGTTACACTCAATCTCAATTTCTTCTTAGGTGGTCTCTTCTACTTTTGCAGAACTTACGCTTTCATTAAGGGAAGGGGTGAGGGGTTTCCAATCCTTAGCAACCGTGAAAATATTCTGAAAGCTAAGCTGTTACAGCCCTTAAGACAGATGCAGTTCAATTTTCCAACACATCTGTGCATGTCACGCTTTTGACGGGAGTAATGTATGCAATTCTCTCACATGAAGCCTTCCTTTCAGAGGGTGTTCATACACCTTATTCAACGAGTGCTTACACACATTGTTTGAATAATTACTAATATCTTCAGAAGAAACACTTATTTTTAGTGATAACAGAAAAAGGAGGACCTGAAGAGATGCATTAATGGTAGAAACCAACGAAATTTGTGTTGGCTTGATTTGGCAGTGACAAGTAGTTAAACAGTTGCTGTTGGCAATAGCAGAGAATGAGCTCAAGTTTTTGATGCATGATGTTACATTTTGTTGCAAGAGTTTGATACACATTTGATGTAAGATTAGGAAGGCATGATGAGTTTTGCTTTAAATGAAAATTAAAGAGTAAGAGGTGACAAAAGGACCATGAATTCTAAATACAAAAGGATCTCATTTGAATTAATTTTCCCTAACAGCACGTTCAAAATTTTAACTAGTGACTTTCGTGAAAAGTAAAGTCAGTCAACTCTCAATTATAGTGCAAGTTAACCATGCCATGGATGCAGACCCAAGCGATAACTCAGGTTTTGCTGCACGAAAGCCATTAGTCTGTTTACAGGTACAAGTCAACCCATAAACACCATCACTATGTTCACATGGCACTGAGCCTGTGCTAGCAAATCCTGCTAGACTCAACTTGGCTTTTCATGAAGCAAACACCAAGATTTGGATTTGCCCAGCTTAAGTCACTACTGGCCAAAGCATCCCATGTTCTCCACAGTGGGAATCCACAGATACAGAAGACACTGCAATGTCATGAGAGCTTTTCCCCAACTATCCCTGCTTTCTACAGTGACGGGAAAGCACTGCCATCTTGATCCTTAATTGTCAAACTGAAAAACAGGGAGGCAATTACCTAACTAAAGACAAACTAGAGATCAAAACACAGGTCACATACTTCATGTTCCTTTGTCTGACCACAGTGCAAGCTTTTTATTAATAAGCAAAATTAATATCCATTTATAATGTTTTCAAGGTTGACCTGCTATAATAAAAAAGCCTTAAATTTTGGCTCACAGTTGATTTTAAAAAAAAGTAAGAAGAACAATGAAGATTTCAATTTCACTTAAAGACCAACAGAAACAGAATTGTATACCACCAGTGCATAGCTTAGAATGGTTTGGGTTGGAAGAGACCTTTAAAGGTCATCTAGTCCAACCTCCCTGAAGTGAGCAGTGACATATTTAAGTCAGGTTGCTCAAAGCCCTGTCCAACCTGACCTTGGAAAAATACAGTTGTGTAGCCAACATGTACCAATAAAATAGACAACCTGTACTAAAGAATACAAACAAAACCTACATGAGGCAATATTATAGCTGTCAAATGTTCAAACAAGTATTTTTCAAAAACAGATAGTGGAAATAATGGCTGTTTCAATTACAGTAAAATCTGCCCTTACTTTTCCAGCAATTTGGCTTGCCATTGTATCAAATCAATTACATACTTAGTATTCTAGACAAAGATCCATAATCTCCAACTTTTTGCCATACTTTTACAATACACAGAAGATATGTATGTTATTGTTAGGACCATCTTTTGGTATTATGAAGTAATTGTCCTTAATTACAAAGTGGGAATGAAAATTTTTAAAAAATTGCATTAGTACTTTTAATTTAGGAAGAGGGGGGAAAAAAATGAATAAAAAGGATGGCAGCTCTGTATTAACTTCCTTGAGATAATATTTTCCCATAAAGATTACAGGGCTATGAACAATGACAACTGAAAATATTTGTTACATATTGTAAGTAAAGCTTTCTCCCAAGCTCCTGGCTGAGGCTGGTCAAGCCACAATTTTTCTTCACTGGTTCTATGGGGAACACCACAGAACTGTTAATTGGAAGTGAACAAATGGCAGAGCCAATGCCTCACCTGCTTCACTTGGAGGTGACTTCAAGAAACACAGGCTCTCTTAAACACCTCTTTCTATTGAGTACCTCTGGAGAAAGCCAGCACAAGCCCTCCCATGAAGCATTAATGTTCCAAGACTCACAGTTGCAAGGTAAAATGGTAAATTTTAGCATAGCTACTAAAGGAGCTGGCTGTTGAATAGCTGTGTTGAGGATGGGGAGGATCTCAAAAAGCACAGGAAGAATAAAGTAATTCCAGAAGAAATTTTGTGATGCTTGTATTCCTCTCAATATTCAATAATCACTCTACACCCTCTGACAATATCAGATTCCATTTTCTCACAGCAGCAGTAGAGAATTCCTAACGCATGAGAGCAAAAAGATGGCACATTTCAACAGTTTCCTATTTACTTTTTCCTCATTAAGAGCCATTAAGACCAACTAATACTTTGGGGGGGGGGGGGGGAAANNNNCTCGGGGGGCCGCGGTAACATGGGACCAACAAAAAAACAAAAATGCTTTTGCACAAGCACTCCAGACAATTTTATCTTGTACCACTACTCTACATACTAAAATTTGTTAAAGAAAGCCTAATTCTACATAAAAGTTCTGTTCATTAAGCTGGTCAATACAACTCAAACGGGTATGCAGAAAAATATCCAGTAAGAACAAAATATCTATTCTTTGATCTGTTAAAATTTCCAGTCTTTTCAACCAACCATGCCGCACTTCTGTTAAAACACTTCAGACCAATAACAGAGGGGATTAGTCTTCACCATATATATCCTGTATATTCAGCAGAAACTAATGCCAACAAAGGAAATGTAACACTTCTGGATTTAGAATCACACACACATGCATAACATTCTTTTTATTTAACTCTTTACTGCTAGCCACTTTCCTCAGTGAAAACTTAGCTTCAGTGAAGTGATTTAATACAGCTTAAGACTGCAAACTGATTATAGCAATCATTAAATTCTCCTATTTTTTCGAAGTTTTTCTATATTATAACATGCTTAATGCTGTATCATTATCAGATTTTACCAGCTGTCAAAGAGCCTTTCTGAATTAAGGCAGCGATAATAAGGTCGAGTGTTCCTATGCAGTGTGGCTTTTATGACTGCCCGTTAAGAGGGCTGGGACAATCTTTCGGCATAATAATTCAGCTCCCTTCAGAAAGAGCCACCACTTTGCTCTTTCTACGGAAAACAAAAGTTCTCAAACTTTTTAGACAGAGCTCCCTCTCTTTTCTATAATAAT
>VZZY01008155.1:0-18098 GCA_013400335.1 Eurystomus gularis
ATGACGTCAGCTCAGCTAAAAAGGTAGGGAAAAGGAGAAGGAGGGAGGTCCCGTTCTGTTGTCCTCCAGAGCAACTGCTACACGTCTTGGAGCCCTGCTTCCCAGGGAGTGGCCAAACATCGCCCACTGATGAAGAAGAGGGGGGGTGATAGAGCGGCTTGGTGGGTACTTGGTGCTAAGCCAAGGTTAACCCACCACACCATGGCATCTGGTAAATAATGGAAAGTGGTTTGGCAAGCACATCTGCCAACTCTTTCAGCACCCTTGGGTGTAACTCACATGGTCCCATAGACTTGTGTGCATCCAAGTGGTGTAGCAGGTCACTGCCCACTTCCTCTTTATTTGTGATGACCTCATTCTGCTTCCCCTCCCTGTCTCCTAGCTCACGAGTCTGGATGTGCAGGGAACCACTAGTTCCACTGCTAAGGACATCTACTTTTGTCAATCAGTCTTCTGAACAGGTCAAAGTTTGGCCTCCAGAAGTCTAAGATGACAGTTTTACTAACCCTTCTCCTTATTTCTCCAAGGATCAAAAACTCAGTTGTCTCATGATCACTGTGCCCTAGATGGCCTCCAACCTTTACTTCCCCTACAAGTTCTTCCCTGTCTTATGAGGAGTTGCTAAGGGAACCGGGACTGTTTAGAGAAGAGAAGGCTAAGGGGAGACCTTATTGCTCTCTACAGCTACCTGTCAGAGGTTGTAGACAGGTGGGTGTTGGTCTCTTCTCCCAAGTAACTAGTGATAGGATAAGAAGAAATGGCCTCCAGTTGTGCCAGGGGAGGTTTAGATTGGATATTAGGAAGAAGTTCTTTACTGAAATAGTGATTAAGCATTGGAACAGGCTGCCCAGGGAAGTGGTGGAGTCACCATCCCTGGAAGTGTTGAAAAAACATGTAGATGAGGCACTTCAGGACATGGTCTAGTGGTCATGGTAGTGTTGGCTGATGGTTGGAGTTGATGTTCTTGGAGGTCTTCTCCAACCTTGATGATTCTATGACTATTTTTAATGAAAGTTTTTTCTAAGCACTGTAGATACAGATCAGCTCAGGAATACATGACTATTTGTCAATGCCAACAGCTGTTCTGGTACCATCCTCTCTTAGGTGTATACAGACATATACATGTGTATATTTATTCATTTCTTTATTAATAACAACATAGAAATTGATCTAATAAACTGCAGTCATGATGGACTATCTTTCCTTGCAAAGATTCCAAGAATTACCTTGGAAAAGGGTACAGATGGCAGGAATGGAGAGGAGTACATCACAAGATGGATAAAAGGGTGACTCAGTAGCCAGACCCTCAGCTTTGGAAAATGACTGTAGCTTTGTTGACTTCTGTGCACCTCCATCCTTCCTACAGTCATATCTTTAGTCCCAATAAGTAAGCAAGGCAAAACCATCATAGAACTCCCTGAGAATGGGGGCAGAGAAGGCCGGAAATTGAGTGAAATACAATTTTTAATTATTTTTTGCTTCCCCTACCTTGAGAACTACAGTGAAGAATAATACAGCTTCACGGATATAAGGGAGATTTCACATTACATTATTATTTAGAATCTTAACTCAGGTAGTAGTAGGAATATTTTTTTTTCATCTGGATAGTGTTTAATGGTATTGTCTTTTTTGAGAATCATGCAAGTTGACACCTCTCAAACCTGAAGTTTTCAACAAGTTCTTTTATGCACCCCTCTACATACACTTCATGACTATTTTATTCTTGGAAGGTACAAGTAGTCAAAGAATTTCAACCTCCCACTACATGGAATACTTTGTAAATACTGATCAAGTTAAAAAATTGTTGCAACAAATGGTTGCAGCAAATTAATTTTCACAGAGTTTACCAGAGTTTTAAAAAAAGAATTCCATTAACACCCTTCACACTTTACAGTGTGAATGAGATAGAGTAAATACTCTCTGAAGATGCAGTTAAAAAATAACTCCAAGAGAAGTAAATCTGACTGATGGAACAAACCAAGAAATGCAGCAGTTACACAGTGGAGCACTGTGATCTTTATTTTTACAGAAGGTTCAAAGCAGCAGAACCAGCTCAGCTGGATAAGAATCAGCCTCATTCTGTCCTACCTGCATAATAAAGAGACTTCTCACCTTCAGATGTTTATGTTTGGAAGCACAGATGGGTTCTTCAGGGTTAAAAAAAAATTGATGTTTTAATAGCCACCAAAGCTTGCTTTTTTTTTTCTTTTAAGCAGCCAAGCAAGCCTTCCCCTTCTTGCCCTCTCCCTTACCCTGGAATCTATAGCACTTTGAACAAAATTGAGGTTTTATCACTATAATGCAATGAGACAAAACCAAGCTGGCAACATTATGTAAGATAACAAGAGCTTTTTTAATACCTGTCAGTGAACAAAGGAGGAAAGAAAACATTTCAGCTTTAACTATTCCTGCTCTTTGGTGTAGGATACGGCATTGTTCACTTCAGCGTGGCTTTTTGAAAGGAAAGGCTATCAACCTGCTTGCTGCAGTGCCTGGAGCAGAACTGGTCAGTGAGGGAAGGATGAGGGTTACAGTGAAGTGCTCTACAAATGAAGCTGTTTGCTGAGCAGCAGATGCAAGCAAACAGGGAAGTTGGCAGGTGTGGGAAGAGGGCTCACAGAGAGATAACAACAACACAGGCAGTCTTGAGGGTGCAGACTGAGATGGTACATGTTGCTCCTTCAGACCTTTTTAAATCAGTGCATAAGTGTCTCTATCTATTGAAATGTGAAGATCCAAAATAAGTAATCACAAGTGCGAATGAAAACTTTGTTAAACAGTTATTCATCATGCATATGCAAATGATGGCTCTGTGTACATAATTCTTATATAATTGAACACCTAGTTACAAAAATGTCCTGTATTTCAGCAGTGTAGTGACAGTGAGGGTAGAGTCATGTACTTGTCTAATGTGTGCTGACCCCTACTTTTTAGGTTTAATTAAAAACTGTGTTTAAAAGACACTTAAAATTATCTACGCACTTTATTCAATACTTGCAATACACAACCAAGTTATTGCATTTCCACAAAAGAGCCCATCTAGACTAGAGTCAGAATCAGGATCCATTTTTGCTTTATTGTTTTCCAACCTTTGGTGCACAGAGACACAATATCAAATAGATGACAGAAAATTCTTCTCTCACAGCTCTGCCTCCAGCGAAGTGATTAAGGCACTCAACTGAACAAAGGAGCATTTTCACCTCCTTCAGTATCTGAAACATGCAAAGAATCATTTTCTGTCCTGCTAAGACAGTGCTTTGTCACCTCTGGAATCATAGTGAGGCTCTAGATCTTCAGGAGGGACAGAGATTCGTGGGGTGGAGCACTGGCGTGCAGTCATCCATATCATGTCACTCTTGGCATACTTCATGGCACAGCTTAGGTGTATAAGAACAAGCACTCTGCCAGAAAAAAAATGTGGCATAGCTTGGGGGGATAGTGCTGGCATAAGCCAGGGACCTTTCCCGGTAATTATTCAAGATGACATAAACCTTTTGTTACAGAAAAGAAAGTTTAGCTGTATAGAAACATACTGGATTGTACATTTTATCTTTGGGACCAGCAATCATTCCCTGGTAGGCTTTGTCTGTGATAGTAGGTGGTAAGGCCCAACAGAGAAAGATCTGTGGAGTGAATTAATTAGTGTTGAGGATCTGGTGTGAACACTGTATACATATATTATTTTTTCCCCTTGCACTGACTACCTTTTAGAGGCAAGAATGCAGTAGGTGTCCTTCTGGAGCACAACTGGTTTAGCCTGATAAAAAAAAAAACATTGGGGCCACTCTGTGTCATGGAACAAAGCTTACTAAATGAAATCTACTGAGACACTCACTCTAGAAGTCTGCTCCAGATGTGAATTAGAAAGCTAATGCAAATGCACTCACAGCTTGTACGACTAGTGCAAAAGGGAAGCAGACCCCAGGTGAAGTCTAACAATTTTCTGGTTACCTGACTTAGCTTTCTAATTCAGGTAAATAAAGTCAAGCTGGTCAGGAGCAGCTCTAAGCCTTTGCTAACCTTACCTGCACACGTGTGACTCCATTATTATAGGAAAGAAATAACTACGCCTAAGTCAGGAAGAAGAGTAGGTGGTCTGAATTTGGCCCCCTTCATCCTTGGCCAGCATAGCATGGCGCTAGGAAAAAAACTATGTTTTGGTGGTTTATGTAGCTTTAGAGCATGCTGTGGAAAAGTGGCAGTAAAAATATCCCTATGAAAGGATTTTTTTCTAATAAAATATTTAGCTGATAGTAGATGTAAAGTCAGTGGGCCCCTAGTTGAAAGGAAGTTCCTCCTCCCCCTTGGGCTCTCTCCAGCTCAAAAATCTCCATCTGCTAATTGGCCTTAATCCACAGAAAAGAAAAACTTCATAGAACATGAAAAATACTGAAATGATAATTGATCACGTTTTAAGCCAAAAAATGTATTGCTTTAACCCAGAAAACTAGGTAAATGAACAAGTAGATTTAAAAACTAAAACCAGAAGTTAGTGGGAGACCTTAAAAAAAAGGGGGGTTGGGAAGAAAGGTTAAGAAACATGACAATTAAGTGGTAAAAAAACTTTTTGCTCAGCAAATGTACACATTGTAAAATAATCAAAATCATTCCTCCCTCAGCAATAGGAGCTGGTAAAAGAATGACACAGTTAATATGTTTTCCATGCCTCTTCATTCTGCAATTAATGAGTTTTTTCTTGTATGTTAGAGAGGGTCCTTCTGCATAAAGACAAGCTGCTCTTTGAACCAACTCCCCCAGTTTTTCAGTTATAAAATGCTCCTGATAAAACTAAAATATAAAAAAGCCCTTTAGGGACTTTTAAGTCAGAATGAAAATTGTAGCTTGCCCTGCTTCAGATTTTTCCACTGATTTTCTTTTCGTATAAGGCCTGAGATTCATCAATAAAACTAAATGATAATAACACATTAGTCAAGACACTTCTGCACAAAACCTCTCCCATTAACACACTAAACTTCACTCCCACAGAATTAAAAGATTAAAAATAAACTAATTACCCAGAATTTAGCATCCTAAGTAACCGGTTCCAGCCACCTGGCTCACAGCTGCTATGGAAACTACTCAATTAATCAAAATAAGGGGTTTTTTTTCTCCTGATTATTTAAAGGAAAAAGGAATGAAAACCCACACACACTCAGTAGGAACAAACTTCCCTTCTGAAATATTCCAGAGAGATTTTAATCAGTCCAAAATGTTAACATATGAATACTACTATTGCAGAGATGTTGGAGCTTATAATAAGATGGTGAAAAACTTTTATTCTCTTCTCTGGCCTCCTAGCACCATAACTGTACGAACATCTGGTACAAACATCTACCCTTTGTGTAGTATTTGGTGAAAAAAATCACAGTGAAGGAATGACAGCTCTAGCTCTCTTGCTCTGTTTCTATCACATTGGTGAAGAAGAATGAGTGCTTCATCACTAACAAATATCCCACCCTATGCGTGAAAAGTTCTATACAGACAAATCATAAGTTTGTTGACACATGATCACACTGCATGTGTGAGTAGGAGGAAAGTGTATATGTAGAAACACATCTTGTGTTCACCTGTACTTGTAAACACATTTGCAGGAGACTAGGATTAAAATGCTGATTTTATACAGTCAAATATTGTCAAGAAAGATTAAGGAAATCAGGTAGTAAACCCCTCACATTTGGCTTTTTAGAAGCCAAATCTGAATTTCCTTTAATTAAACCAATTCAATTATTTTTTATTAAAAGTGATCTGTCAAGCCTTACCCCTGGTTTTGATGGACCTGGAAAGAGTAATACCAGAAGGTAGAAAAAAAGAAAAAAATGAAATAAAATAGACATGGGTTAACTGGTGTAGTACAAAATTAGATCTCAACAATAAATCATTATCAAGTGGAAATGTTTTAAATTGTATCCTGCAGTCACATGGATTAGGTCCAAGTTCTGAAAAATAATTTAGCTTGTGATCTAAGAATAAATATGGTGTCAGTACTTTTAACCTTGGCAAGTAGCACAAGATTTGGGAAAATGGCCTATATCAGTTAACAAGATAGCCCTACAGACATCTATTTGGTAAGCTGAGCTTGTTAAAATAAACTGTTCTTTAATGCAGCCAGGTACACAATAGTATATCCAGGGCCAAGAAATGCAAGATACGTCTACAGGACTTACAGGGAAGAGGCAGGTGGAAGCACAAGCCTGACACAGATTAATTTCACCAAAATGTAACTATCTGAAAATGTAGTAGCTCTCTGTGAAAGCAAGGGAGAGAGATTTATCTTCAAGGGACAGTTCACGTATCTCTGTTACAAACCTGTCCCAGAGCAGAATGAATCACCCTCTGAAAAAGTCTGGTTTACACTCTTGGTGATAGAGATCATAGAATCACAGAATTACAGAATCACAGAATGGTAGGACTGGAAGGGACCTCCAGAGATGATCTAGTCCAACACACTTGCTAAAGGAGATTCACCTAGTGCAGGTTACACAGGAACGTGTCCAAGCAGGTTTTGAAAGTCTTCAGAGAAGAACACTCCACATCCTCTCTGAACTTTTAGAACTAACTGTCTTTGACTGGCATGAGAATATGATCAGGATGGGTTCAGAGCCAGGAGAAAGACCTACCTTACACTGCTGTGGCTGTGTCCTTCCAGTTCTCTTGTTTTTTAAGTGTCTTCCGAACTTTCTTTTTTCTCATTCTTGTAAAACAAGATGCTGAGAAGCTTGAAGGATCACAGTGAACTAAGAATTAAATGCAGGTTCTCATGCAAAACTAGGGCCAAAAAACCTAGCGTGATTCATAGCTTCATAAGTCACACGCCAATGAATAGGAACTGTACATAGAAGGATCTCTTTGCTTCTGTATAAAACACTAGTGGGGCAGGCATGGGAACATTGAATGTGGATCTAATTTTTACTGTTTTCAAAAGCATGATGAAAAATCAGAGATGATCCAGAGAGTAACAGCATCCTGTTTCAAAGACTGGAGAAATGTCTTCTAGGAAAAGACACAGAGATCAATTTAACTTAGTAAAGACAGATTGAGTAGAAACTTAATAACAGTATGTAGCATGTTTTCATGGAGAAGACACCATATATTAAAGGACTAGGTCATGGAATAGTTCCTTTTGTTCTTTAGCTCTGCTGAATATAGATAGGCTGTGCAGCCCTGTCAGGTTAGAATTGATGTAACGTACAAAATAAGATAATAATACATGGCTATGTTGGTCTCGAGCAAAGTGGTATTATGTATGCCTTATGCATTGGTGGGAGGTTCTGGGAACAAAGAACATTATGCTTCTGTTTTGGAAATGGTAATTCAGAATCTGGGTTAATTTGACTGGACATCAAGACTGACTCCTTTAGATATCATAAAAACTGAAACAAATGGATCCAACTGGAAAAACAAACAGTCCATATCACATTGATATATTCAATTCAGTTTCAGCAAGCTATTTGATCTAACTATGTAGCCAATAAATGTTAAGATGAAAAGTGCTCAGGAACACCCACAGAACAGTAGCAGCTTTTCAAATATTTATGGTTTTGTCTTACGTTTTTTTTTCTCTTTCAAGCTATCAAACAGCATGAGTCTGCATTAAAGTGAGACTTTCATGCCCACAAAAATGTTCAGATCTTTCGAACTAGAAACTTAAATACATTTACCTTTTGGGTTATTTTTGTAATTTTCATAACTGGCATTCCACTGGGACAGGTATGTGTGCTGGCTGAAGGTGGTTAATGGTCCCACAAGGATATGCTTTACTTTCTTCAAATAAATATAGGCATACATTAGCTGGAAAAGCATCCTGGGAGAAATTTACTTCTTGGATTGCCAACATTGCATTGGAAACAGGCATTGTTATTGTTTATTTGTATTACAGTAGTGTGTAGGGTGGTTACCATTATTGTAGGCAGTAGAAGGTTACACAGCAAAATAAAGGCTCTACTACAGGAACTCTTCCATAAAACTCTTAAGTATGGGAAAGGAGTTAACAGCTCAGGGAAGTGAATTAACTTCATGAAAGTCACACAACAGATCAGAATCAGAGCTGCTGGGGAAGTCCAGGACTGCTGTTTCACTTTGACCCAGGCTGTTGAATCACTCCAAGGAAAGATGTCTTCCTAGCCCCATTGGGTAGAAATAATCTGTCTAGACTAACAGCTGGCATAAATCAGCCAAGTCCCTCTGAAGTCAACAGAGAAGCGTCTAATTATACCACCACTAAATATAATTTGCTATAGGATTTGTCATCAGAATTCTTGAATTGAGCTTAAGGAAAATGGAATTTAAAAAGAACGCAGTAATCATAATGAAATACCAGTATAATGACAATATAAAAGAAAAATATTCTGAGAAATCATAGAACAAATGGGAGATCTAATTTAAAATAAGCTATGACTGATGGGATGAGCTCAAAGGGGGTCCCCAGAGCTTCAGAGGGCTTTGTTAACATTTTACTACGCAACAGATTCTTCTCTCAGTGATTGCTCATCCCTTTTCCAAATACCACTAAATCAACCCTGCCAGATGTCACTCATCCCATGGGAATCTCAAACACTGAAGAATGGCTTTGTTTCAGAAGAGGTTTGATACCATCACAGAGCAAGAATCTTTTTTCTGTAATTGTTCCAGTCTCCTCATACTGAGCTACCAGCTTTCTGCTATGTCATCATCTTCAATTATACACTTCTGACATTTTGCTTTACTATAACTATTCTCCATGGATATCTCCGGATCAAGGTATAAAACTACAGGACTCTAGGCCAACAATCTGAGAGCCTCCAGTTGGCAAGTCTTCAGCAGGCAGTGCAACTCACCTTCTTCATGCTGGTGGGAAATTTTGTGGGAGCTTTTTATACAGGAAAGCTCCTCCTCAGTTTTGGACCAGTCAAAGCTCTGAAACATAGTTGTTTTTAGCTGAGTGGGGTTTTGCCTTCCCTTGCATATTCCCTGATTTCTAATCTTAATTTAAAAAAAGAAAAATTGTTTAAATAACAGAAAAAGACCAATTGCACAATACGTACATAGAGACTATCAAAGGTCAAGAAGAAATTGTGGTACTTCCCAACTCAAACTATACATAGCACATCATTTCCAGCCATCAATCCAAAAACTGCAAAACCCAGAGCTTACTGGATGTGTTCGAATGAGGAATACCTAGGATATACAAACACCTATTCTATCTCCCAGGTCATACAAAACCTGTCTTTGTAGACCAATGAACCCAAACCTCCAAGAGTCCCCAGGTTATTTACTCTTGTGTTCATTGTACCATGAAACTGCTGACCTTCTACTATTTCCCCCCTGAGATTAGTCCACTGTTTAATTGATTTCACAGTCCGGGCTAATATGACATAAGGTGATGCCTGCAAATTGACTAGCCTTTGCATTATGATAGTAGAGTAAGAGCTAGCAAAGCACTATAAACAAAGTAAGAGGAAAATGTCACGATAAAGCACAGACATGATGCCCAGGCTGCTTATCCCACATGCAAGGAGCTAAAAGGGAAATTCCCTGGCAGTTCTGTTCCCAATCTAACTTTTGGGAGGTAAAAACTTATGGTCTCCAGCCAGCTCTGGCTAATTTGTCGTATCAGGCCCTGAGAGAAGATGACAGCTGCAGACGGTGTGGAAGGAAAGCCACCTTGCAACACATTTTGTCAAGTTGCAGTCTCTGGCATTGGCCCAGAGCCGGTATTGCTGGAGACATGATGAAGTGTGAAAAGTCCTGGCAGGCATTTTAGACAAATAAAAGATGGGAGGCAAGGGAAAATCAGGACCAAAAGAGATTAATATTTGTGAGGTTTATAGCAGAAGAGGGAAAGCAATAGGAAGTAAGAAAATCCCCATAAGGGATTTAGTACAACAGCAGCAGATTAAAAACAGGATGGACCTGAAGAGGAAGCTTATTTTTTCCAGCTGGACCTTCACCTTAGAGCAGAGATCAGGTTGTGAACAGCAGTCAGAGAAAAGTAAATAGGCAATAATGAGAGAATTTGCACCCCCAAAATGTGAAAAACCTCAGTGAGGCTGTGTGTATGTAGTGGGGGGATCAAGTACTGGAAGAGTGCAGGGTTTTCTAAGCTGGGAATAGTAATGGCAGTATAGGACCATGAAACTCTGTATTTACTGTGGAGGATAACTGCAATCTTGGTCTCATATGTGTGAGCTGGTGGCATTCTAGATGCACATGGAGATAGGAAAGGCTGGACACTTCTTCCCTTGAGTTCTGGTTATCTTGGAATGAAAGACCTGAAAGTAGGGAGAAAGCTCCAGAAGGAGCTTGATCTGGAGGAGCAAGGATGATCATAAGGACACACTGGGTGGCAGAACACAGGTGGAGTCACTACCTGACCCCACTGATGCAACCTGTTGTGAGGTCTGTCTGATCTGCTGGAAATCTGTGTCCTGTGGGAGCTGGAAACACTCTGGGAGTTTGGTGGAAGTAAAGCAAACCACATCATCCAGGGGAAGACAAAATCATTTGGAAGAATTTTCTAAAAAATGCAAAGTAAAGCCTTAGAGAAGGACCCATAGGCTGAATGTAATGTACAAATTGCAACAAAAACCCAGAAGATGTACTTGTTCCCTGTCATATGGTAAATTCCTGGATTGTATTCAGCAATTTTTGTCTGGCCAGTTTATTATATCAAAGCTTTGGATTAATTTTGTTGCTCATGGGTCACTAGCAGTTTTAAGAGGAAAAGTGATGTTATTTTAGGCAGTAACTTACCATTGCAAGATTTTGTCAGGTGGAATCAAGGCCTTTTTTTTTATTAGGTTCTTCCTAGGAAAAGTGTGTCCATTTCCTAATTATGCAATGCACCACTGACAGACCACAGAGTACTAGTTCTTAGCTGATGAGACAGAAGTTACTTGTGGAGTACAATCCTCTCTAGCGAGATACAGAATTATTACAGCAGAGGCACCCTACAGAAACCAAGCAACCAAATCTTTCTTGTGTCATGGAGGACCAGGTAGATAGTACCAGGACTTGGCTCTAACAAATGAGAAGACAGTATAAAGATGATTACATAGCAAAGTCAAAAAGTGTTGGCTGGGTAGTCATCGAAGCTGCAGAGCTGGCATCCTGAAATCAGCAGCATAAAAAAGGGTGAGGCAAAAGCAGCGCTTTGATGGGAGGAAAGGAGGAGAGTGGTGAATATCCATGGTGTATGGTAGTTCTCCTGACTCCTCCTGCCGACTCCAAGTTTAATGAACTCCCACCTCCTGTTCCCTTTTAAAATAATCTTCATCCCAATTTCCTTTTTTTCATGGACAGTCTCTGTGTCTTTTATGCCCTGTTACTTCTCAGCCCTTAAGTAGTACTGATTCCATCAAATTTTCTCATGCAGGTATTTTGTCTCAGCTTTGTCTATCTGCTCCTGACAGAGAGGTGTACTATCTAACCAAGTGTGAAGGATAGAGAAGAGAGACATTTTAGACAGGAAAGGAAATTCTAGTCCCTCTGTCTTCATAATATAATTTTTGTCTCTTCCTTCTTCTCTAAATACTTGCAGGCTATCTGGCTAGAACAGACTGATTCCACTCAGGAAAATAAGAGTTTTTCAGGAGCATTCTTTGGAAAGGCTTTTGCTCTTTTCCTGACCTCAGATAAGCTCAGTGATACCTGTCTCAAAGAACAGGGAAATTTTACTCGAGGACTTCCCCTAAACTCATGCTGCAGCTGTACTTTCTTTGCTGTAGGTTTCAGCAAACAGTGGGATGCATTTTTACACAGAGGTGGAAGATTTATCATACCTTTAGGTATCCTGAATGTCTATAACGTCTCTTTCAGTGCACCCTTCCTGATATTCTAATTGCAGTGTTTTGCAGTTCATTTCTGTTTCAAGTGCCACTGGCATGAAAAAGCTTTTTATTGCTTGGATGTTGTTGAAGTAGTATAAAGATGAGAACTCTTCACTTCTACTAGGGAAGCTTGTTGATGGGCTGAACCTCTTGAGGATCAAACGTGTAACCCTACCTTTCTTTCAGCCTTCAATGTAGAAATTAATGCTAAAGCAAGAAAGTTAGCTTTACAAACTAGATTAAGTGGGTGAAAGAAAGACTGGAGCAATGTATTCTGATGACAACATACATCTTCAGGAAGGAAAAGGCTTGACTACCCTGCTTCTTCTTGCTCTTCATTGTCTGTCATAGTAGTTTGAAGATAGTATTATTTGACAAGAGTACCTCTTTCATTCTTCAGTCTCAATCACGGATCAAATGTGTTTCCTTCAGACAGCCTGACTTATGATTTATATAAATGTTTGAGGAAACAGCTTTTGCGATCACCTTCTCATGCTCTTGATTTGATTGTCCCAAAGCAAATAATATATGAAAAGGAAGAAATTAATTTCCCAAGAGCAGTGACAAAGAGGGAAAGTAAAGAGACAGGCAAAACTGAACCATTAAACCCAAGATGTAATCACAATACCATGTCAGGATATGGCTTTGCTGTTATCCTATTTAATACATACCTGACACTTCATAAAACCTCTACCATGGAAATATTTATGTCTACTGCTTATGTTCAGCAAAGGTTTGTCCCTCCTGTCTGTGTATGACCCACCTCAGTGGGTGAGTGCCTCAAGCATATAGTTCTGTCTGCATGGGTCTTCTAGCAGGATCATGTCCTGAGTTTCTCCTGTTGTGCCTATGGGTGATGCAATGACGTTGTAACTGTCATGCCTATAAAAATCAGTCAAAATCAAGAGTCCATCAGAGAAGAAAGATGCCTAGTAACTAGAGGTCTCACTGGGGGCTGAGACTTAGTTTCACATCCCTCACAATTGTCCTGTATTTTTTCCTTAGCAAATAATTTTAAGTTTTTGTGTCAATTCACCCTAAGTGAGATGATGGTACTTATCTTTATTAAGAACGTTGTGACAATAATGTTATTAAAAGGGTGAGAGATTCCTACTGTGATAGGGACCATATGTAAACCTAATTGTAAGTCCATACAAACTGTGGTTTGTGTCTGTCATCAACTGTAATTGCAGCCATAGGCTTCAGAAGAAAAGGAAATCTTTGTGTCTTAATGATCATCTAGTTCCAACCCCCCTGCCATGGGCAGGGACAGCTCCCACTAGAGCAACCTGGTCTTTAACTATCTTCAAGGTCTTTTCCAACCCAAACCATTCTATGATTCTGCTCTTTCTGTCTCATTTATATATTATGCACATCCACAGTTCCACAAGTGCCCTCACACCTTAGATTTAGGCTTCTGTGGTTTTCTTTTACTAGAGTTCCCTGTAGCACAGAAAGGGGTTTTTGCCACAAACGACTCAGAAAAGGTGGTATAAACTATTAGGTGGAAAACAGGACTTAAAGACTCGTACTAGGTCCTAATAAATGGAGCTGGATCAAACAGTAGGGTCTCAAGAAACACTTCAGAGAAGAATTCCCGCAGGACAGGAGACACCATCAGAGACCAAAAACTTTTAGGTATCATGAATATTTCTCTAAGCAATGAAGGAGTTAGGTAGGAGGGTAGAGCAATCTCAGAAATGCTTATGAGCCCTCTTTCACCTGCTTCTTTTTTACATGGCAGCTTCTCAGATGGTCTGAAAACCCACTGCCTGCATCTGCTTTTTGACATTCCTACTGTTACACCAGTCTGTTTACTGCCATGGCACTGACGTAGTAAGCATGGGAATTTCAGCATAGAGGATTTCTCAGGTGGCATTCAGTGGTTTGTTACTAAAGATGTTTGTTCTTTGCTCTTGGATGCTGTGCATCAAGTGTTTGCCCAGGAAAGTGATGGAGTAACCATCCCTGGAGGTATTTTAAAGATAGGTAGATGTGGTGCTGAGGGACACAGTTTAGTGGTGACCTGGAAGTGCTGGGTTAACAGTTGGACTTGATGATCTCAAAGGTCTCTTCAAACCAAACTGCTTCTATGATTCTATACCACTTATTAGTGGTATAAGTACATCAATAAGTTACGCGCGTTATTGGAGTATTACCTTATTGCCTTTAATGTCTTTTTTCCCAGCACAGACATTCCCCTTTTCTATGTATGGATCCCATGCTTCCATATATGAAAGGGAAAATGAGAAAGTTCTTTTTTTTTTACTCTTGTTGGACATTTGCATAGGCAGACTAAAATAATAACGTAAGGTAGACTGTTGCATTGCCTTTTGTGTGCTTTTCTTTGATTTAATGACTTTTCAAGACTAAATACCATTGAACAAAGCATGAGTACTATAGGCACCTGAACACCCAGATGAGTATAAGAGATGGCGTTATAGGATGGACATTTTTCTTCCTGGCTCTCTTTTTGTTCCTTTTTCACAGACTCTCCTACTAATACTACCTTAGTAGCTCACAAGGGTGTTGTGTAGATTAATTAAGTGCTAAGTATTATTAAGCGGACCACAAACCTAATAAAGTTTGAGTTGAACTTTTGAACCTATGCAGTTCATGTGGGTTCTAAATTAGCTAAACGAGCTTATAGAATATTGTAGTATCCAGATGAAACAACCAGGGTGAATTTAGGTATGTAATTGGAATTCCAATTGCCTTGGAATTTGGCCAAAAAACCATAGACAGAGTACTAGCCATGCTCTTACAAAAGCAATGGCAGTTTTTGAACTACTACTGTAGTATACTTCTTACTTCACAAGGATTTTTAAATTAAAGGTGATTGGATTAAAGATGGTTGAAGGGATATTTTTTCAAGTTTTTGAAAATTCATCTCAAATTAAAACTGTAAATATTCTGAATAGAAGCCATGACTTTTGCAGGAATGTTTTCATCAGTCTTAAAAACAGTGAAGAAAGTGAGGTTTTGGTTGAGATTTTTTTAATCCAGAAAGAAAAATCATGTCAAGCTGTATTTTTTATTTTAAAAAAAGTAAAAGAGAGTTTGAAACAGAAGTTAATCTATCAGAAATAAATGTGACTGAAGAGAACATGCCATATCGAAGAGGGAGACTCAGTTTACATATGACCTTTGTACCAAGGCCTTTGTCCCTTGACTACAAAAGAAAGTAGGGGTTCATTCATCTCATTCGTACCAACGATTAAAGTTATGTAAGTCTCAGCCTGAAAAATAAATTCCTTCGGTATTAAACGGAGAGATACATCACCGGGAGTGACTCAGTGTATCTGTTTTAAATGCTAGTCTAGAATACAATGAGTCTTATTCTAGAGATGTCTGCCTCTACCAAGTTTATAGATTACTATTTTGGACTGAATGTCGATCTTTCAGATGATTAAAGGCAGGTAAAATGAGCTTCTCCTTAAAATGACTACACTGCTAATTTAAGCGTATCACTTGGATGTGCTTATTTATGATAAATGAATCTGCTCTTTAGTGTGGATGCCAGGGAAAGGTGCTAACATAAGCAAAATAAATTCCAGTACTTGAAGGAGCATGAACTTCAGGGATGTAAAACATGATAGTTGCTGGGACTTGAGGACACCTTGGACAGAAACATTTTTACAGTGGAAGAACAAAGTCACTGCCTCATATGGGACTTAGGAGATCCAAGTATAATTCCCAGGTTTGTGGATTATTTTTTCTTATCTCTTCTAAACTCTATGAGCTGTAATGTTATCACCCTTTTAGATTATATATCTTCCTATGGAGTCTTAATCTTTATGTCTGCCTATACAGGTTTTTTTAACATTTACAATGTTGAGTTTCAGATGTCATTTTACTCATTTTATTGACTTTTATAATCTGAACCATAGCAATGGCATAGTCAAGCCACCAGAAGGTTGTTGTCTCCTGGGTGGAGAAGCCACGAGCTGTGCATGTAATTTATGAGATCATCTATAGTACGATGCACTTAAGAACCTGAACCTTTTAATGAGGTTTATACATATAAAAGACTGCTGAGGACTTTGCACACGGTTATTGTAAAACCTGATCTAAACATTCCTTCTCTTGTGTGTAAGCAGATAGATCTTTGCTCAGAAAAGCAAACAAGCAATGACCATCATGAGCATTTATTATCAGCTGCTTTGAACTTAGCACACTTTTAAGTATGTGTTTGACTAGCTATTTGGCATTCATCTCAAAGGCTTTCTTCCAAAACATGCAATAAAAATGAAATGTGTAATGACTTTCAAAAAGTCTTCTTTTTCTCACGCACATATCCTTGTCCAAAGTATTCCTCTTAAAGAAAATTAAAGCCGAGATGATCCCCATGAAATGCTATTATCTAACAGTATAGAGTTTGAAAGTGTACAGTGCACAGATAACCACAGTTTTGCTTTTTTTTAAAACTGATACCACTGATACCAAAATTTTGTAAGCATTGATTAAGTGAATTTAAGGTAAGTATCTACATCCATACTTTTTAATTATTGTCTCACATTCCTATAAAATAGAAGCAATTTATGGTTTTTATTTCTTTCTGTCTACATTGTTCACTGTATAGTCCTCAGAAGCATTGCAAATACAGAATTTTAGAGTAACCCAGGAAACTGTTGTGTCATTTTATAAATGAAGAAATGGAGCACAGCTGAGTTAAGTTATTCAAAGTCAAAAAGGAAGTTTTTGTAACTGAGGTGAAAATCGGTATCCAATTTTCAGTATTCTGGGGTACTGTTCAGTCTACTATTCTTCAGTTTGAAATCACTTTGATAAGGAAAAGGATTTATTAATTATTTTTCTTTCTCTTTGTGGATGTCAAGAAGAGAGTGGGACTCAACTCTACATATTTGATCCTAACCAGATTCCAAACAAGCACTTTCAGATACAATTTATATTTTGAAGTTGGAAGATAATTTTAGTCTCAGAAGAAACTATGATAAAGGCAAAAGGGGAAAGGATGTGTGGCAAGCAAGAATCTTTTCACTCAAAAAACTCCTGAGTCTTCATAAGTTTTAATAACAAGTGAGAAAATTAGCGATGTTTAAGCAGGGAGACTGGTAAAACTAGCCTAGCAGGCAGACTTGTCTCCTGGGTATGTTCACTTTCCTCTTAATATGTGATGATTCATACACGTAAGCTCTCTTTATCAAGCTGAAGATAAGCCTCTGCTGAAAACGAGTTAAGGCTTTGTTTTTTACAAGTCTTTCCAGTGTAACTACATGGAGCAGTCTTCAATGGCCAGTGCCCCCAAGCTGCAAACCACTGGCTGCTTCTTTTTATGAACATAGATAGAAACTGCCAAACCAGTTCAGTCCAATAGTCAGTCTTCCTGGTATCCTCTTCCTGAGAGTAGCCAGTGTTAAATGCTTAGATAAGCAGAATAAAAAACAAGGTCAATGTTGTATAAGCTTTCCTGGCTTTTGACATTCATTATTTTAAGGACCTCCTGAACTAAGAAGTTTCATGTGGTCCATTCTGTTAAGACGGAACTCTTCTCCATCACTATGAGGAATCCTGTTTTGGATCCATTGGCTTTTCTGAACTGTGTTAATGACCTTCACAGTTTAATTCTTCCAGTGCAAAAAACGTGTTTCCACTTTTTTGCTTTTTTTAACCTGCTGCCTGATTGTCTGATGCAGTGACTGCTGTTTCTTCATTCTTCCTTACTTTCTAGCACTGTATCATATGCCACAGATTTTGTCTCTTATCCAGACATTTATATATTGTTTATAGAAGTAATTTCCAGACTCCTCTAATTCCACAAAAGCAGAGAAATCTAGAGCTGTTCAAAATTCAATTTTCAGTTCTGATGAAAATGTTAGTTGCGATTCAAGAAAAGCCAAGTGATATCTCCATAGCTTTTGCCTGGGAAGACTGTTGTCATATTCACTTCTGCTTTTAGGAATAATGTAAAATTTATCCAAATCTGCCAAAAACAGCAGAAGAAGTAAAGCAGAGCTGCTGCATAGGCAGCCCAGCTCCCCAAGTGCCCTGCAGCCCAGCTGGAGGGAATCTTATCAAATTTCACATTCTGCCAGAAACTAGGTCTCTGCTGGAAATGGAAATTGATAAGAGCTTTTCAGCTGGTGGTTGGCAGCTACTTCTGAAATAGATTTTTCCCTCTTCCCTGGAAATACTTTTAAAAGGTATTTCTCACTTGTGAATTTCCTTACAATGTGGAGCCTTTCCCTTTCCCTTTCCCTTTCCCTTTCCCTTTCCCTTTCCCTTTCCCTTTCCCCTTCCCTTTCCCCTTCCCTTTCCCCTTCCCTTTCCCTT
>VZZY01008155.1:18173-33435 GCA_013400335.1 Eurystomus gularis
CCTTTCCCTTTCCCTTTCCCTTTCCCTTTCCCTTTCCCCTTCCCTCTCTTTTTTCCTCCTCAATGACTTTCTATCTTCTTCTTCTCCCAGCTCAGGTAAGGCCTGAATGGAGATGCCTTAGTGCATAATTTCTACCAATTGTGTTTTAGGCCATCATTTGTCAGGTTCAGTTTTAAAGTGTCGAATGATGGGGATTTACTTAATGACATATCTTTTCCCAGAGTGTCTTTGGTGATTTTTTTTTTCAAGCTTACTTTCATCCTTCCCTGCTTTCCCCTTTTGAGAGAAATATAAAAATTAAACTTCCACTGATACCTCATTCTTTGTGAACCTCTCCGCCAAGGCTCACTGCTCTTACATAAAATGTGATTCTCTTCTGAAATTGAGTGTATAAATTAATATATGAGATTCATTTTTATTTCCTTTCTTGCTCTACTTTTAGATGTCTAGCTACCTTCAGACAGTGCCAGTCAATTAGAATAGACTCAATGACAAATTCTTGGACTTGAGTAACTTTATAAATTGTTCCTGCAAAAAATAACAACTCTCATTATACAGGGTAATTACCTAAGTCTTGCTGTGTATTTTATTATAATGATCTAATGTTTTACACAATTTAGTGTGCTAATTTTTCAGATGGATATTTACCTCAAAGATTGTAGAATGTGAAGACTGCATCTCTCATTTGTTAGAAGAAAAAGGAGCAAGGATAAAGAGGCCCAAGGGCACAGTTGAAATCTTAGGTGTGCCTATGCCTAGCCACTGAGCCTGGTCATTGAGTCAGTCCCAATCTTTCTTCCATTAAATTTAGTTGATTTGTTGCAAAGATGAAGGTGCACTTGGTGAGTTAAATTCTTTGAAGAAATGCCATATCTGTTGTCCTGGTGTGAGTTAAAGTGAGGTCATATCTAGATGTGAGTGTAAGGAAGAGCACAAAAGGACTATATCCCATGCAGTACTTGCCTCCAGACATTCAGCAGACTTTCTGATTCTTCCTGAGAATAGTGAAACAAGGAGCTTTTATGTCAGACAGGAGCATAGGTAGGGGTGGCAGGTATTTTTTTCCTTTTCACAAGACCAGAATAACATCAAGGGACTTGTAATAAAGTCTCAAAGTGGGTTTATTATGTTGAAATTAAAACCTAAGCAACACCCTTGTAAAAAGGGTTATAACCTTGCAAGCTGAATAGGCTTAAATGGGACAATAATCTATTTGCTGGATTCTGAAGTCAGCAGAAGAGTCTCAATGTCCTTGCAGAGGGTAAGAGGTCACCATATTTACACAGTTCCCTTTGCAAAAGACTTTTGTTCTGTAATGTGTCAGTATTGCAAACAAAATTTCAGGAATATAGTCAAATTTCTAGATAAAAAAAAGTATGAAATAGTTTAGATTCAGATCCTAAGAGTTTTAGTTTTACAATATCTTAATATTTTCTTGAATTTTTCAGAACAGTTTCAATGGCAATAAGTTGTTCCAGTGTTATTTTCTTAATGATAACAGGTGTTGCTCGTATACTGCCTACTCAGTGAATGCTCTTCTCTTGAGATCTCCAGTTGGCCAATGGACTTATCAGTCAGCATTTTCAATACGGAAGTATGACCTGGGGCCAAATTAACTTGCCTCCAGGAGCTTCGCTGTTATTGAATTATTAGATATGATAGCACCAATAATGAGAGCCCTTGCTGAATTCTGTGTTATATGAGGTTTATGTTATGGTTTGATTTGAAATATTATCAAATACTTGTGATAAGGTTGTAAGCTATACAACATCACATGGGAAAACATTCTTGTTTGGATCTAAGTGTGTTTTTGATTATATGAATTCTGAGTTCTGGGCCACTTTCCACACCATCTGCAGCCAATCTGCATAGCCTGGGAAATTCAATCAGACATCTTGCCCATCTGTAAAACCAGAACTGCTCCGTTACTGTTTCACTCTAATTAATGGGGTTTATTTAATTTTCTTCTTTGTTTACTGTTAGGTCTACTCTCTAAATCCCATTAGGAAGAGTACAGACTAGTTTTAGCACCTGATTAAAACACTTCTAGAAGTATTATCTAAATTACCTCAAAAAATATATTTTACTTGGTAAATTAAATATATCAAATTGGATTGACATGGCGGATATGGGAATGTATGTCTTGTAGCTCAAGCCTTAAATAAGTAACTGGTTCAAAAATGTTTTTAACTTTCTTCAAATTGGTATTGCATGTAGTTCTAGGAAATTAGATAATGTTGCTCAAAACAGATACATTAAAATCAGTGTTCAAGAACAGCAGGGCAGGGGATAGTAGGAGGCTAGATAACTGCTGCCTGATTTGAAAAGAATTAAGATTTGGGGCTTGTGCTGCTGATTTGTATCAACTAAGCATAAAAGACCAAGCTATTAAATCTATTTGTCCAAGATAATCCACATTTTCTAGGTTACACACTTTTCTTAAGAATAGCAAAAATGCATAAAGAGGAAGAGTGAGAAGGAAGACTTCAGACATTTCTATTACTACATCCCAAAACTGCTTTGGGAGACCTGAGCTGCCTCAGAAGCAACATTTGTTGTCTGAGCTGCTGCACAAAGAGAATAAAAACCCAGCTGCTCCCAGGCTAATGTTAATCAAATAACAGAAAATGTTAAAAGAAAACCCCAAAATATATGCTTTTTCCTCTGGTTTGAATTGCAGCTATAAACTGATGGCCAGTTGCAAACAATTTTCGTTCTAATGAAATCTTAGTCACATCTCTTCCGTGTTCCGTGCTTAGATTGAAAAAAATCCTAGTTGAGGTCTTTTGTAGGAGTACTGAATCGATAGATTTGTAAAATTAGAGGAAAATATCTTCAGCTATTTTAAAATCATAAAATCACACACGTGCACACACACCTTTCTAGACCTTGATGGTCTTGAAAGCTCAAGATTGAGGGGATACAGTCTCTGAAGAGAGCAGGTCAAGTGTAGGTAGATGATTTTTAAGAAGTGTTTTATGCAGGGATTTCATTATTACTGCATAAAGCCAGAGAAAATCCTTTCCCAGGTCAGGTATCTGACCTAGGACTACAGGATGAGGTTAGTTTTGTGCTCTTCAAGAGAAAGGCACTGCTTAAGCACCCATAGGTTTGGAAAGGGCCCTTGGGCAACAGCAGCAGGCAAAGCCTGCCTGTAACACAAGACTAGCACATTCTAGGTGTGACTCTGTGTGCTTCACCTTAGCCAGACACAGAAAACTGGGATGTTAAGTATGAGAGAGAGACTGTAGCACATTTCCCAGCACATGTGTATACTTCCACTCTTGCTTAACAGTCTTGTTTCTCAATTAAGCTCTATATTGTGGCTTTTGCAGAGCAAAACCTTTAAAGCAAAAGACGAATGGGTCTAATACAGATTTTTAGTGAGTCTAAAAAAATAAATACTGTTTTAACGAGCTCTTTTTTGGACTCTCAGCTCCTTAAGGCAGTTATTCTCCCTTATGAATGTCTGGAAAATGCTGAGCATTTTGTGGTCACTACTAATGAATAAAAATGATGGTGATTATATCACAAGAACCAGAACTCTGAAAGGCTGTAATCACAACAATGTAACAAATTAATTAGAATGTCCAAAAACCAGAAACAATGCATCTGATTTTGAGACGCTTGAGTGAGAATTTTTACAAGTGTACAAAGAATTTTAATAGCATGGAAAATCAATTATATTTTAAGAGGTATAATGATAATAAATACATAGTCAATGTTAATGTCAACTGTGATATAATGCCTTGCGTCAGTAGATCTCAAAGCACTTTACAAAGGAAGTATTCATTAGCATCATAATGAAAACCAAATTAGTTCTGTTAATTTGCATTATGTTCAGGGCGGTATGATCATGGCAGGCAGATAGTTGTGCGTGCAGGTGAGTCAGTACTTTAAATTATTTATTGGGGTGTGGAAAGTGAATAACAGGAGCCAAAATGTTTTGCAAGCCTAACAAAGAAAGAAAAAGATGAAAAAAGAAAATTCTGTGGTTTGATCTGGATATGGTAAACTCCAGTGAATAAAAAAGGAGCAGTTGGGCTTTGCCCAGTTTTAAACTGCCTGTAACGTACTTCTAAAAGTTATGAGGTTGTATATGATTAAGCAATTGACTTCACACGTGCAATGGAATATTCTGTCCTGTTTTCAGTAGTTTAATCATCTGGGGCCCGTGGAGTCCTGGTAAATCCATTTGCAAGGCATCACGGAAGCAGCATTGGAGAAAAACCTTGAGAAAGGGAATCCAGAGGGAGTGCTTATTTTCTGTTTCCTGAAATGTACTTGGATTTTTTTCAGTTTGACCTAAGATTTCCTATGTTTACCCAGAGAGCTATGGTGTATGTCTATAGAACATATAGTGCAGAAACTTCCTCTGAAGCACCACAGTTACAGAAACAAATCCGTCACATATATGCCTTAGAGAAGTGCCTTGTATTCTGGTCACATGTTTTTCAAAGGAACATTTTTATGCTGGGAAATGCTATGTCACTTCAACAGTTTGGGGAACAACTTTTCATTTGGGAATAGAGTTTGTCTGCTATAGTTTTTCAGAAGCTTCTTCATTTTTGTTGAAAATGAAGCAAGAAAAGTACTGATTTTGTTGAAACTATGTATTCTAGTAGGTGAAAAAGTAACATAATCTCATTTTATTTTGTGGAATATTATGGAATTATCTTATTTTTTTTTTCCCTTTGTTTATTTGTTTTCCTAATGTGGAAGAAAATTGCCTAGGAGACTTGTGGAATTTTCCATGAAGTTGAAGTTCCAACCTATTAGCTCCACAGTATAGGTATCCAAGTGAGAAGTTTGGAGTGAATGTATTCAGACAATTAAGCTTCATTTTCTGATCCCTAATTGCGCACACACAGAGGGATTTAATTTAAACATGAGTTCCTTCAGTGCTAGCAATAGTGTGACCTGTTGTTTGACCCATGTTTTTATCGAACAGATCTTTTTTTAGGACTCTTTTGTAAGTTGTTCATCTGAGATCTTGTAACACACTTTGTGCTTGGCCTTGTTCACAGTTCCCAGTTTTAAAACCATCCGCATCCTAAGCTGAGTTTTCTGCATGACACCTGCTGTAAGGATGCCATGAAATATCTTTTTCCAAGTCCCTTTCCTTGAAGACATCACAGCTGTAATTCATAATCTCCTCTTAGAACCTGGAGAAATCACTGAAAGCATTTTAGGGATGCATAAGGACTGTGACCTTAAAGGTACATTGTAAATTAATTTAATAGGTAATATTTATGAATCCTAGCTTGAAATGACAGAGTATTTTTTTCCTCAGCAGCCCTATGTTTTTCTCTCTTGTGCCATATGCTGCTATTTTAATCCATAAAAGCTGTGATTAAATTGCTGTCCAAAAAGGATTACATCCTTTCCCATAGGTTTTCGACCACTTTTCATCTGGAGGTCTCAGGGACACCTTCATCATCTCCATTTGCTACAACGTTGTATCTCCTTGCTAAACACAGATGGAAGAGAGAAGAGAGTTTCTACTGATCAAACTCACATGAAGGCAGAGGAAATAAGAGATTCAAAAGCATTCAATAGCAAGGAGTACTTCAAGAAAGATTAAGGAAATTCTTCAGACATTTATCACAAACTATCCTCCAGATGCTCACTCCAAACTATCAGCATCTTCTGTCAATTCAAGCCAAATCCCTTTCATCAAAATCCTACCTTGGCTAGCTCTTAGGAAACCAAAGACACACAAATGGGACGAGGGCACTGAGTCAAACAGCGACATGTGATTTTCCATATTATTTAAATGCTTGAACTTTCATGGTGCAGTTTTGCCTGTGCTCCCTACCAGTGTACCAGATCATGACTGGACAGGCCAGGGACCATATCAGATGGCCCATCCTGTTTTTCAGAAGCCTGGCGTAACCTGGAGATTCTCTGCCTGAAGCAGTTTTGGTACCAGAGTTGGTACTTGTGCCAGAGCCCTTGCTATATGTGAGCTAATGTCATACATGTCTCTTTTGTTCGTACATTCATTGCTGCTCTCCTTAAACATGGACAGGTAATGAGACCCCATCTGCACGTAGTCCATGAATGTGGCCTATTCTTAGCAGTTTTGGGGGATTCCATGGCTATCAACAGCGCCAGAGTGAACCGACATACATAATGCCCATTTCTTTGCAATGGGCTGGACCCAGAGAGGTGCTGGGTGCCTCCTGAAAGTAAGCAGGCATGCTCTAAGGAGTCAGTAGGAGGTGAAAGACCTCAGCATCTCTAAGACTCGACCCAGCATGGTGCAGAAAAAGCACCTTTTCCTACAAGTATGTAGCTAATTGTATTGAATTGTGGTACTATTTCTAGTCAGATAAGTTAATGAACCTCAGCTGATTATGCACTGGTTTACTTAATAGTTCACATTATTATTTAAATGTGAAGCAGTAAGTATGCCAGCCTATAATTGTTTTTACTATTGCTCTTTTTTATTATAGTACATCCGTAGTATGTGGTTTAATTATGTCTTACTCTATACTTTATATGTAAATGAAGAGAATTGTCTCTTTTTCTGTCTTACATGCGACAATGGTGTTAGGGAAGGATTAGCACCTGGATGGGTGAGGACCAGAAAAGGGACATGGGGGACATGCAGCAGGCAGTCTGTGAGCAACCTGACCAAGCCATGTGGGCTGCATTTTCTGAAGCAGAAGACGGGAGATCAGTGCATGGAGCAGCACTTTGCCTTTTTTTTTCATGTGTGTCAGAGGCTCTTCTCTGCTGCCACTGAAGACCAAGCAGCATGGTGTGAAACAGAGATACAGCTGTGAAATGGCTATGGATTTAGAAGTTAATGGGTAATTTTTCAGCCCTGCTGAGTGCCCTGAGCTCCTGTTCTCTTCAGGGGAGTCAAAGCTGTAGAAAATCAGGCCACTGCATTAGTTGCCTAAATAAAGATCTAGTTTCCTGGCTGTTATGAATCTCAGTTCCAGCATACCTATAAAAAGGATAACAGTCCTCTGGCAAAATATTGCTGCTTAGAAATGTCACAGTTGTTTCTTCACCACAAATCAGATCTGGAAACTATTTGGGAAGAGCAGGGAAAGCATGGAAACCTGCCTGCCATCAAAGCACAGGCCTCTGCCACTAACCCTAGAGCGACATGCTTAGCACAAACACCTCTGTTGGATCATGTCTGGCCCTGGAGCTCTCAGGAGTAGCTTTCTATGTGTTCTAGTCTTTGGGTCAGTGCTGTCCTACCTCTGACTAATGAGTGGTTTTAACCAGTAGGCAATTTTCTGAAGCTAACAGTTTTTTACCTAGCAGTGTAAGCAGAAGAGGAGTTGAGATCTGTACTCATAATCCTGTGACTGGCCTAGGGAAAAGGGAGTGCCTGGCAGCAGGAGGGGAGGAGAGTGTAGAGACATGCACAGCAGATGGAGAAGGGAGCCCTATGGGACCACCAATGAAAAGTACCCCAGGCTCTCTGTCAGTAGCTTTTCTACAGGGTTTCAGGTGAATAAATTCCAGAAATGCTCTGAGATTTGGCTGAAAGAGTCTTACAGAATTTCCTCACATCTTTAAATGTAAGGGAAAATAATCTGCATTGATGTTATTGTGGTTTACAGTTAATATACTGTATGCCACATAATTAGTGGCTGTGCTGTAATGTACGTACACAAGTGGGGAAAATAAAAGTAGAGAGAATATTCAACCTTAATTAGTGCTCCTTAAATGCTAGGGGCTTACATATGCAACCATACTGGAGCACTGGCATACATGGTGATTACTACCATTATCTAACAGAACGTATTTCTCCTCCTGGAAATGAAATCTATCTAACGAGTCTAAAATGGTACAAAATATGCCCAGTGTAATAAAGAAGACTGAGCTGGAAGGCAATCTGCATTTCAGTTGCTTTACAGCATGTGGTTTAGACCAACTTTTTAACTTCTTGACACATTAATTGCATTCCTTATTTTATTTTTCAAAAGGACATAAACAAAACCAGAAGCTGATAGGACACTGATTGTTTTGCCATTCTCCTAATCTCACCAAATAGCCATTTGGTCCTCAGTGAATATTACTGTAATTATTTTTGTCTTTAGAAGTCATCCAGTTCAAAGCTAATGGTTTATCCTATAGAAAGAATGATAGTGACAATATCTGAAACACTTCTTTCATTTTATCATTATGATTCTTGTACTAGAAGTGTGGCTTCTGTCTGGAACTGCCATCTCCTGCTTCTCTGTCTCAGTGACCAGTGTCACCCAATTTTCCTGCTGTATCAAATCCACCTGTTTGCACAAATGGAATTTTAGAAAACACAAACAGCTATTGTCAAAAATCCAGATTCCAATTGTGAATGGATTTTATGAAGTCTGACATGAGGGCTCACACTGTTTTAAAATCCCCAGCCTGTCAGAGCAGGTAATAAGCATTTTTCACTATTTTTAAAAGAGAACAGTAAATCCAAACCCAGCAGTAGCTGCTGCCAACCCTTACATGCTGCACAAAGATGGTGTTTTTGCTTAAGAGTTGTTTTGCAGGACAAAATTGAGAACAGTTATTAAATGCTTATGGAGAAGTAGAGGAGGAAGCGAGTGAAAGAGTCCTGAGGATGAAGATGTTACTGTCCATGTGTTACTGTCCAGCAGAAAGATCTCTGCTTTGCAGGGTCACAGCAAAAATAAAGATGTATTAATTAGACTTTGGATTTTGGATTTGTTTCCGGTTTTGACTTCTGTAACTGGGATGACCTCAGGAATGCAGAGTTTTTAAGGCTGGCTTTGCAGCTTTGGAAGAAATATCCATTTGAATGTGTGAAAATGGAATACTCTGAAGAGAGAGTGGGAGAGTTGCTTTTTGGAAAACTTGACTCATATTCTTAGAAGCTAAAGACACCTAATGAAATATTAAAAAAAAAGGAAATATCTTTCCACACATTTCTGCTGTGGCACGTTATATAGTTTGGATATAATAGAACTGCTTGGGAAAAGGTACCCTTTGATTGTTACTTCAGGGTTTTAAAGTTACAAGCTGTAAAGGGTGAAGACTGACTCTTTGATCTTAAAAAGCTTGAAAAGAGGGAGCTTTATTCTGTTCAAGTAATTTCAGGTAATTGTAAGTAATCCGAATTGAGTCTCATGGCTGCAGGGCTTTACATAAGTGATTCACATTTGAAGAGGTTCTGAATAAACATGAATTCAGATTTCAGGAGCTTCTGTACAGTTTCAGACACTTTCAATAAACTTTGGTTAACCCTCTTAGGCTGAGGCAAGAGATAGCATACCTGCCGTGAAAGAGGCATCAGCTTACAGGTGACATTATGACTGAGGCTATGATGGAAAAGGCTGTGGTTATGCTGTGTATTAGAGCTAGCCAGATCTGCAAAAGTTGCTGCCCTTTCTTTTGCATCTGGGGAAGTCAAGGAGCTTTATTAAATGAGTTAGTGTCAGCAGGAAGCATGAACTTGTGAGCTTTGGAGAGCCTTGTCCTACTTAGAGACAGGTGTCCATGATATTGGTGTTCAGCACTGAATATCTTGTGCATGCAGCCTGTCTGCAGCTCCGCAGCACTGGGGTCAGACATAGATCTAGTGTTCAAACAACCTGATCTCTGCTGGACACAAGGCCTTTGGGTCTCAGGAAGCTTCATTAAGCAGAATCAGAGAGGTAGCCAGTAACAAACTGCGCCTCAGTCAGTTTTTTACAGTGGTGGCCTTGAAAGCTTGTCAGCTGTGGAAGGCAAACACCTGTGCTCCATCAAGAGAGTCACTTCTGGGCCCTCTGAAGGTGATGACTAGACTTGGTATAAAGAAGCATTTATCAACACTTAATTCTCTTGTTAGGATGGACATACAAAACAGCACAAGTGTGGGAAGACTAAACCTCTTGCTGGTGCTGAAAGACTTTGGTTTGGCATATCCAGCTGCCAGTGTGGTCTTCAGCCTCATATAAGGCACTAAGGGTCCTATTACAATGTACTACAAGAGTTAGTTTCTGTCTGGAATGCAGAGATAAGTATATTGGCTCAAAATGAGACATGGCCTAATTCTCATTCATGTAGAAAAAAGAGATATCTAAGAAGAGTTTTGTATGAAAATGATAAACAGTGTGTGGTCATTTTCTTTTCCAATATGAGATTTTGGAGGCATGAAAGGGAAACCTGCAGACAAACCATCAAGTGGAGCTTGATTTTCACAGAATAGTTATGTTGTGGAACAGGATGTCATGGATGCTGAATTATTTAATGAGTTCTAAATGGGATTAAACATTTAACTGAAGGCCAAGAACACCAAAGGCACTGCCCGTATTTTTGAAAACTTCTGAGATGGAAATTGGTGGAGACTAGGAAGCTATTTTTTAGGGAGGTAAAACCCTCTTTGCCTTGTTTTAAAACTATTGCCTAGGCATCCATGTCTGGTGACACTTTTAGACAGGACACTAGACCAGAATGGACCTTTGCTCTCTCTCGACCACTTCTGAACACCATGAAGAAGCAACCCTCTCAATGGTTTCTGGTTCAATATCTGAGATACTGTGTGTTAGACTGTGAGATGGTGTTAAGCTTGTCAGAAGATGTGGTGATGCTCCAGCCTGTACACCACAGCTTGACCAAGCAGCTGTATCTGACCTGTTACGTTCTGGAGTGGAAGAAGGGCCATAGTGGTAAGACGATAATGTGTGAAAGACCTGTGCCCAGCTGATGCTGGGTTTCTTGGGGGCACAGCACAGTGTCTCAAAAGTAGTTGTAGGATGCAACAGGCTGTACATCATCTCGTGTGTAAGATTTTCACATTCATTACTGCTTTTTTCTTTTTAAAAGCTGTAGCAAGTTCTAAATTCATTCTCAAAAAAATTTATTTTTAGAGCATATTTATTTATTTATTTAGTGAAGATTTTAGTCTCCTCAAGTTTTCTAGAGATGCCAAACACTTCCAAATCAGATGACGCACTCCCAGCACAGCAACTACTCTAATTCTGTTTTACACTTGAAGACAATTAAAATAACTGCTAGCTGGGACGTTGAATCTGGTTGTAAAGTCTTCAAAGACAACAAGCTTGCTTTAATGCACTAGGGAAGAGATTCCAAACTTTCTCTATTGAGTCCAAGGAATAAAACCAAAATCTTCAGGTTGAAACTGTGCCTCTAAAACCAAATTTGTACATGCTTTTAAGAGGAGGTGGATTTTTTAATATGACTTTGGTCTTTATCCACAAAAAGATTTTTGATGTTCAAACTCTAAAGTTGTTTACTTTATGATTTGATGGGATCATTTCTTGAGGTGTTCAAAGAAGGATGGATCAGCAGCTGTTAGGCATTGGCATTGGTAAAGGTGGAAAATTCGGAGAGAAAAACTGACAGTAGTATTCATCTATGCCTGCTTTCCTAATATGATACAACTCAAGGTGGAAGAGTTTGATTTGAATCACCACTCAAATAGACCAGAGAATCACAAGAGTGCTTTAAATTAAGCCAAGCATTTAGAGAATACTCAAAGTCAATTGCACTGTCTCAATTTGAGGGACAGTAATTTACTAAAATAACATCAACTCAATCTGTTGAAACTGTGTGACTGTAATCTAACGCTTCTTCTTGTTTGCAGCCTTTAAATCAAATCTAGACAGATAAAGAGGGCATTAAAGGCTCACTGAACAGTATTTCTGGGTGGCTGCAAATTCTGTATTTACTATAAAATAAATCAAATGGGAAGACAGGATGAGAAGACACCTCCTGTGAATAGGGCAGGGAGCTTTCCACTGGCAGTCTTTCCAATGTACTGGAAAATAACTGGAGAACATCTGGTTTATACTAAGAAACAGATTCAAGAGGAGTTTGTGAAACATGAATGGAAATCTGAGTGGATGAGAAAACAGTAAAAGCAAAGTCATTGTCTGAAGAGGAATGGTTTGGAAGCTGGGCTTCCATCATGATATTTCTCAATGTGTGACTCATTCCACGCACAAATGCTTCAAAGGGAACATGCAGGAGGATGAAACGGGTAGAGGGGAAGAATCGCCTCCTTTGACCTGCTGGCCACACTTCTTTTGATGCAGCTTAGGTTACAATTTGCCTTCTGGACTGCAAGTGCACATTGCCAACTCGTATTCAGTTTTTCATCCACAAATACCCCTAAGCCCTTCTCTTCAGCGCTGCTCTCAATTCATTCATCTCCCCAGTATGTATTGATAGTGGAGATTGCCTTGACCCAGGTGCAGGACCTTGCACTTGGCTTTTCATGAGGTCGACAGGGACTGGCTCCACTCCTCAAGCCTGTGAAGTTCCCTCTGATTGACATCCTGTCCCTCCAGTGTGTTGACTGCACCACACGGCTTGCTGTAATCTGCAAATTTGCTGAAGATGCACTCAACACTACTATCTATGTCACTGATAAAAACATTAAATGGTATTGGTCCCAGTATAGACTCTTGAAGATCACCACTGGTTACTGTTTTCGGTTTGGGCATTGAGCCATTGACCACAACTCTTTGAGTGCAACCCTCCAGCCAAGTACTTAACCATCTAACAGTTCATCAAACCCATATATCTCCAATTTAGAGGTATGAATGTTGTGAAAGACAGTATCAAAGGCCTTACAGAAATCCAAGTAGGTGACATCCATAGCTCTTCCCTTGACCAGATGTAGTCACTCTGTTGCAGAGAGTGCTGCTCTATTGAATTTTTAACTTACATTCACGTATTAGAATAATTTAGTTGGTGTGGAGAAAAGAACAGCTGGCTGGGAGGGATAGGACAAATGAAGAAAAGTATGATAAGCAATTATGGTCTAAGACATGACCTGACCCTTATCTATTCAAGGAGAAATTTTCTGATGATATTTTTAGTGACCTATTTTGTGCAGAAAGAAGCATAATAAAACCTAATAGTTGGAAGATAAAGCTAAATACATTTGCATAGAGAAAAAAGTACATTTTAAAGAATAAATGGAATTAAGGGGCAATGCAGCTCAAGATGAAAATGAATGACTTTCAGAGTGTTTATGTGAATTATGTTTCTGAACCTCCAAAACATCAATGGAGATCTTGGGTTTGAGTCAGTGGTCTTCACAGAGAAGAATATAACAATTTTATGTTTTCTTGCCTGGCTTATAGCTGTTCCTACTGAAAGATAATGGATCTTCTATGCATCCTGTGTCATAAACAACCCTGAGGAGTGCTAATGACCAAGAACACTGTGAACACAGTGGGCAAACAGGGCATGACCTGTCAGGACGTGACATAGAAGTTTGTGCAGCAGTTCGTGCATTAGTGCACAGGGAGGGCCCTGCACCTTGCTTGTAGTTCCACAGCCCAGGAAAATGCTCTAGGTCTCTGCCAAAATGGTGGGCACTCACCTCAGAGCTAAAGCCACCATTCCTATGGAGAAAGCCCCTGAGAAGTCTGATGCATCCACCTAGATGGACCTGTACAGAAAGGATACTCCAGTACAAGCTGTAGATTGCAGCAAGTGCCTAGACCCTTGACCTGGTCTGTCTGAACCATTTGAACTATATTCTCTACAACTATCTGAAAGGAGGTTGTATAGAGTTGGGTGCTGATCTGTTCTCCCATGTAGCAAATGGTGGGACAAGAGGAAATGGCCTCAAGTTGCACCAGGGGAGGTTTAGGTTAGATAGTAGGAAAAATTTCTTCACTGAAAGGGTTATCAAGCACTGGAACAGGCTGCCCAGGGAGGTGCTGGAGTCACTATCTCTGGATGTGTTTAACAGTCATATAGATATGGTACTTAGGGGCACGGTTTAGTGGTAGTTTTGGCAGTCCTGGGTTAATGGTTGGACGTAACGATCCTGAAGGTCTTTTCCAACCTAAATGATTCTATGATGTAAAGTACTTAGAAAAGGTGTGCACATGTTGAGGATCTGTTACATCAGGTGACTGAGTTGCACGAAGCAAAAGGTTCCACAATATTAGAGGAGATAAATAGATAGATGGTTTCACAGCCATTTCCCTGTAGTGGACATTACTGAGAATGAGGCACCTTGGACCCTGGTGACACTCAAAAGCAGGACTCCACTTCAGTCTCCACCCTCCAGCACCACCACCAAAAACAGATAAGAAGCTTTAACACCTATAGACAACGACGAGCAAGGTCAGCATGGAGGAAATGCAGCAGCAGCAAGCGGCTGATACCATAAAAAGAAGCGACAAATATTTACAGTGGGTGACTCTGTTAAAGGGCACTGAGACATCCATCTGCTGACCTGGCAAGGAGTCGTGAGAGCTGAGATCTGAGACATTGTCAAGAGGGTGCCACAACTTGTCAAGAGCACCAAGTGCTATCAACTGTTACTTTTTCATGGGACATGGATGACACTGCAAGCTAGAACCTGAGGAGAATCAAGGTAGACTGAACATCGCCAGAGTATGCAGGAATGCAAAAAAGGAAGGCTAAAACCCTCTTGGAATTAAATCTCTCAAATAATGTAAAAGACAATGAGAGGAGCTTCTTCAAGTACATTAGTAGGAAAAGGGAGTAGTAGGGAANAGGAATGCAAAAAGGAAGGCTAAAACCCTCTTGGAATTAAATCTCTCAAATAATGTAAAAGACGAGAGGAGCTTCTTCAAGTACATTAGTAGGAAAAGGGAGTAGTAGGGAATATGTGGACCCACTGCTGAATCAAATGGGTGCCCTGGTGACAGAGGATACAGAGAAGGTGTAGTTACTGAATGCCACCTTTGCTTCAGTCTCTAGTACTAAGACCAGGAATCCAAGCCCCCTGAGGTAAGAGAGAAAGTCTGGAGAAAGGAAAACTCTTCCTTGGTCAATGAGGACCCGGTTGGAGATCATTTAGGCAAGCTGGACACCCACAGATCCATGGGTGCTGATGGGATGCACCCACATGTGCTGAGGGAGCTGGCTGATGTTGCTAAGCCACTATCCATCAACTTTGAAAGTTCATGGAGAATGAGGAGGTGCCTGAGGACTGGAGGAAAGCCAATGTCACTCCAGTCTTCAAAAAGGGCCAGAAGGGGGACCCAGGAAACTACAGGCCAGTCAGCCTCACCTCTATCCTTGGAAAGGTGATAGAACAACTCATTCTGGAGGTCATCTCTAAGCATGTGGAGGAAAAGAATGTTAGTGGGAGTGGTCAGCATGAATTCAACCTCCTGTGATGGCATGACTGGCTGGGTAGATGAGGGGAGAGCAGTGTTGTGCTGTACCTCAACTTCAGCAAGGCTTTTGAACACTGTCTCCCATAATACCCTCATAGCTGAGTTTAGGAATTGTGGGTTAGATGAGTAGAGAGTGAAGTATATTGAGAACTGGCTGAATGACA
>VZZY01008156.1:9091-30593 GCA_013400335.1 Eurystomus gularis
CCTGGACACGATCCTGGGCCCCCTGCTCTGGGTGAGCTGCTGGAGCAGGGGGGTTGGACGAGATGATCTCCAGAGGTCCCTTCCAACCCCAGCATTCCGTGATTCTCACTGGTAGCTCCCATGTGCAGAGAGAGCACACGCGGTGCTGTGGGTCAGAGCATCGCTCCCAACAGAAAATGCTGAGGGTGCCGCGGGGGTTCTTGCCGCCGACAGACAGCAGAAAGCCCCCATGGGTGCTCACAGTGCTGTCGGAGCAGAGCTGGGGGGGATGTGGCAGCATCTTGTGAACATCCCACATCTGCCATGGGTGCGCTTCCCCAGCGTGGGCTGTACCGGCCTGACACACACTGGGAGTGAGCTTCAAACCCAGGGCTGGTGTCTACAGAGGAGGAGCAAAATTCCGCAAATCTGGGCGGTGCTGAGCAGCCCGGGAATGCCGGCGTGTGCCCAAACAGGGACCTGGTGCACAGCAACGTGCTTCCCGGCTAACTGGGTGCTCCCTGGAAAAACAGCTCTGCCACCCAGACCAAGGCGTGAGAAACCCGAAGCCTACAGGGAAACGCTGCTTGCAGCACTTGGAAAGGTCACAGGTAGCTCCATCGGACTCGAGTCCCTGTAATGCAACAAATGATTGAAGCACAGCAGCACTGAGGACGTTATTCCCATGGATTCATGGAAAGCAGACGGGAGGGTCTGTGCATGGTCCTGCTAGAGATGGTGTGCAAGGACGGGCATGGAAAGGACATTCTCAGAGGCTGGGGATGTCCTGAACCAGTGGCTCTTTGAACTCCCGAGTGCAGGGAGTTGGGGTGAGCTTGGCCTTCAGAGTGGCATGGGGACAACTTGCAGTGGTCCAATAAGCCAGGGCAGGCTCAAGTGTTCCTTGTGACTTACAGATGAAGAAGCTGAGGAACCACCATGAGGTTAAGACCTCCAAATGTAACGAGTGGTGTAAATGCTGGTGGAGCGCTGACTTGGAGCGTGCAACTAAGATTACTTTTGTGGACATGATGAAGGAACCTCACAAAATCCCAGCATGGTGGGGTTGGAAGGGATCTATGGAGATTACCTCATCCAACCCTCCTCCTCCAGCAGGTCACCCAGAGCAGGGCGCCCAGGATCGCAGCCAGGTGGGTTTGGAATCTCTCCAGAGAAGGAGAACTGCATCCAACACTCCAGAGGTGGCCTCACCAGGGCAAAGTAGAGGAGGAAGAAGCACCACAAGTAGTGTGCTAACTGGGGTTTCATGCTGGGATGCTCATGGCTGCCTTCTGCTGCTCTTCTGACATCCCTGTGGCAAATCACAAGTCAAGTGACCTGCTGGTCTTCCAAGCTACACCCACACGAGTACTGATAATGCCCAGTCAGAGCAGGACCAAGCAGCACTGCAGAGCAAAGCGAATGCTGATGATGAGATGCAGAGATGCTGCCAGGACATGGGGGACCTTCCTCACCATGGCGTTGGGAAGAGAAATTGCCAAGCGGCAGGTAACACCTCCTGCTCACGTGCAGGTAGGAGGGACATCATAATTGATGTGAATTATCATTAAAAACTTCCATCCTGGAACAAATATTAAGAACATACTCATGAATCTCTCTGATCTGCATGAATCAGAGTGGACATTTAACAGCTCACTGGCCTCTCTTCACTGTTCTACCTTCCCAGTAACTCTACATCCTGAAGCAGGAGACAAGCACAAAACCCAGCGCTAGTTTAAATGCTGCACATGCTCCAGATGATCGATTTCAGGGCAAATCACAGACCTGAGAACCTTTACATGTGTGCCAGTCTAGAGATCACAGCTCACTCGGTTTCTGATGGTGACCGACCTGCAGTTCTCATGAACTGGTGCTTCTCAGAAGCTGCCCAGAGAAGTTGTGGATGCCCTGGCACCATTGCAGGTGAGGTTGGCCGGGGCTCTGAGCAACCTGCTCTGGTTGCAGATGTCCCTGCTCCCTGCAGGGGGATTGGATTAGATGATCTTGAAAGGTCCCTTCCCACCCAAACCCTTCTATGAGTCTGTGAGCTCCAAGCAAGCACTGTGCAGCAGGCGAGGCACTGGCCATTTCAGGGACACGCTTCCACACCTCTAAAGATTTCCACCCAGGGTTTCTGGATGCAGCTACCATGAGAAAAGCTGCAGCAAGCTGAGGAAATTTGAGCAGAGCAGATGCCCGTGACACGCAGGGCAGGGAAGCCGGGCTGGCAGCACACGCTGCCAGCTGACTCACAGTCAGCTTGTAAGCTGTGGCTGCTTCACCTCCACAACAGTCCAGCAGTAACCTGAGCCCCGCTCCGTGGCAGTCACCACTGCCCTAGTGCCCCACAAGCCCCTCATTGCCACAAAATGTCCCCAGAGTTCCCGCTGTGCTCCAGAGGAGTCATCAACGGATCAAGCTACACACAGAATCACAGACTGCTTTGGATTGGAAGCGACATTTCAGGGTCATCCAGTCCAACCCCCTGCAGGGAGCAGGGACATCTGCAACTAGAGCAGGTTGCTCAGAGCCCCGGCCAACCTCCCCTGCAATGGTGCCAGGGATGGGGCAGCCACCACCTCTCTGGGCAACCTGCGCCAGGCTCTCACCACCCTCGGCAGCAAAAATCTCTTCCTTCTCTCTAGTCTCAATCTCCCTCTTTTAATTTAAACCCATCCCCCCTTGTCCTGTCCCAACAGGCCCTGCTCAAAAGTCTGTCCACATCTTTCTGACAGGCCCCTTGAAAGGCCACCAGAAGGTCTCCCTGGAGCCTTCTCTTCTCCAGGCTGAACAAGGCCACCTCTCCCAGCCTGGCCTCCCAGCAGAGGGCTTCCAGCCCTCCCATCATTGCTGGGGCCTCCTCTGGCCCCACTCCGTCAGCTCCACATCTTTGTTCAACACTTCCTACCTTTGCTGGTGTCCCTTCAGAAGTGGGCAGGGGGATGGTGGCTCTGTGGCCACAGCCCCTGTCCAACACACCAAAATAGCACCTGGGTCCTATTCTGCTCAAAGCCTTTAAGACATTCGAGCCCAAGTTTTGAGAATCCTTCCCGCTGAAAGCAATCAATTGCAGTGGGAAGCTACCAGACTGAGGGCTTTGCTATGTGTGGGTTTCATCATCTAACCCTGGCACTCACTGAGGCTGCAGAGTCCAACTGGGACTTTTGCTCAACAACTAAATGAGGCTTAACTCGTTTTTAAATGGTAACAGGATCATCTTTGCAGGTGGTGCCTCCTCCAGGACAGCCCTTGGGGCTGCTCGCTGCTCTAACTCCCACCCTGGCACCCAACATGGGCTTCCAGATCGTGCTTCATGTAGGCAATGCTGTGCCTAGGTGCCAAAGGCTCACCCAGAACATCAGCCACCCTTCCCCAGGCCCAAGGAGGGGCGTGGATGCCATGCCTGGAGGATGTTCTTGCTGTGGGATCATCCTTTCTATAAGAAGTCCTCCCTCTATAAGAAGCAGCGGTTGAGAGAAATGACCCTGCTCTGGATGGAGAGCAAGTCCATAGGCACCAAGTGGGAGATGTGCAGAAGTGGGAGATAAAAGAGTCTTGGCTACGTGGAATTGAAATGGCAGAAGATGAATTTAGAAGGAATTTTAATTTAATTTTTAGGTTGTACTCTTAAGAGATAGTAGATATGAGGCTATTGGCTCCTGTGAGCAATTTACTCTGCAAAGAATACAGTGAGAAATGAGAAGACTCTACTTCCTGGGGGTTTGGGTTTTGACTACAATAAATCCATGGGTTTGGAGCACGGTGTTCCTGGAGCACACTCTCCCTGCCTCCTCCTCACCAGCATCACGGTCAGAACCTCTGCAGGTCCTGGGGTTGAGGTGGCCAATTGACTTGTGAGACAGGCACCGGCACATCAAACCCAACAGCTTCTCTGCCACGCAGAAGGACCCATAGAAGATGGTCACAGCTACCAAAGCTTCCCTGCAGCCGGCAGGCTCACATGGTTGTGAAAAATGAGGCTTCCAACCAAGAGCCTCCAACCTGTGCTGTTAGAGCTGATAAATGCAGCTGCTGAGTTTGACAATGAACTCTGCTCGTGCACGGCAAACTGGCAGTGAGAACTTCCAAAGGATCATTTCTGGAATAACAAGGAGCTGGTTCACACGGACACAAAAGCACAAATCCACAAACTGAGCCCAAACTCCCCTTCCAGATCCCACAGTTTTCACTTACTATATTATCATAAAATCATCGAATGGTTTGGGTTGGAAGGGACCTCAAAGATCATCTAGTTCCAACCCCCTGCCATGGCAGGGACACCTCCCACTAGACCAGGTTGCTCCAAGCCCTGTCCAGCCCTGAACACCTCCAGTGATGGAGCATCCACAACTTCCCTGGGCAACCTGCGCCACCCTCAGACTGAAGAACTTCTTCCTAATTTCTAATCTAAATCTCCCTTCTTCCAGTTTGAAGCCATCACGCCTCGTCCCATCACTACATTCCCAGAAGAAGAGTCTCTTTTTGAAAACTTAACCCAAACCAATTTACTTTTAGAAAGCAACGCACAAGAAGTGAAATCATTCAAAATTTGCTGATTCCTCCAATTTTAGTACTTTTTAAAAAACAAAAGACCTAAGGTTAAAAAACAGTTACTGCAGAACGAGAAAACGAACTGTTCTCCTCTCTTCTCTGGAGCAAGCCCAGGCTGGCTTTGCTGAGCCTTCCTTCCCCAACCCCAAAACGCCTTTTCCCACCAGCGAGGTTCCAGCTTCTCTGGAGTCCCTCCCCATCCTCCACGAGTGACCTCGTTAGGAAAGTTTCAGTGCTCATTTTCCCAGCTGTTAATAAATCAGATGTTTAAAAAAAACCAACCCAGAAAACCCAACAACAAAGCCCCAAACCATAACATTTGAAAATTAAATTGCTGTGTTTCCTCGTCTTCAAAGAAACATAAGCAGCATTACTTTAATAGTCCTTCTAAGATTACTAAATCTCTTCTACAGAGAGATTTACAAACAACTAGGTCATCACCCACTAATACTGTTTTCCCTACGAGTTCCTGGCAACCAACCCTACTGACGAAGCTGCTGCGGCCATCTCGAGCTGCAGGATTTCTCACAGGGTACGCTGGACTGCAGACAACAGCAATGAACTGCAGAGAACTTGGCAGGTTTACACTGGCGGCGGACGAAGTTCTGCAGAACTTTGGGGTTTGTGCCCTCAGAGCCTGGGGCAGGGTTTTCTGGGACAGGGATGTCTCCAGGGATGAATCCCAGGAGAATTAAGTCACTCTCTAAAGAAAAGAACCCTCGGTCAGGGAGGGAAGTGCTCCTATTTCTAGGAAACAAGCCTTCATGATCAGTGGGCAGCCCTGAGCTGAAAGCAAAGATACCCCAAGAGCCTGACTCATCCAGCCTCTCTGCTCATCAGGATCTCTCGTGTCCCTCAGCACTCACAGTCACAACTATTAATTTTTTGTTAAATGGGCCAAAAAGCAAAGTTCCAACAGGTTTTTCAGTTCGCCACCCAAGGCTGGTGATGGCTGGTGTGATCTCATGCTGTTTGAGGCAGGAGGTGAGCTGGGGTCTCCTGTGCCTGCTGCTGCAGGAACACACAGTAAGTGACAACCTTGGTCCCCAGCAAGTGGTACTGCAGAGCGAGGGCTTGCCAGACCTGTGGCTGATGATGACAGAGATTCCCCAGCCCCAGAGCAGCCATGAGCATGGCTACAATTCTCACTTGTCTCTGACTCACAACCTAAAAAGGGGCAGAATACTCAGTCCCACCAACAGCCCTCACCAGCCATCGTGGCCAAGGCAAAATCTTTCTGCAGAAGTGCTCTGAAAACACAGAATCACAGACTGGTTTGGGTGGGAAGGGATCTTTCAAGGTCACCTAGTCCAACCCCCCTGCAGGGAGCAGGGACATCTGCAACTAGAGCAGGTTGCTCAGAGCCCCGGCCAACCTCACCTGCAATGGTGCCAGGGATGGGGCAGCCACCACCTCTCTGGGCAACCTGCGCCAGGCTCTCACCGCCCTCAGCAGCAAAAATCTCTTCCTTCTCTCTAGTCTAAATCTCCCTCTTTTAGTTTAAAACCATCACCTCTTGTCCTGTCTCAACAGGCCCTGCTCAAAAGTCCCTCCCCATCTTTCTGACAGGCCCCTTGAAGTCCTGCAAGGCCACCAGAAGGTCTCCCTGGAGCCTTCTCTTCTCCAGGCTGAACAAGCCCACCTCTCCCAGCCTGGCCTCTCAGCAGAGGGCTTCCAGCCCTCCCATCATTGCTGGGGCCTCCTGTGGCCCCGCTCCAGCAGGTCCATGTCTCTGCTGTGCTGAGGACTCCAGAGCTGCCCCAGCACTGCAGGGGGGTCTCCCAGAGCGCAGCAGAGGGGCAGGATCCCCTCCCTGCCCTGCTGCCCACGCTGCTGGGGATCCACAGCCACGTTTGAAAACAGACAGGGTCCATCTTTCCCAGCTGTGCTGGCTGGCCTAGTCACAGAAGCAAGCTTTCACACCTGTGCTCCACATCGATTACTGAGGTCCTTGCAGGTCTGTTGCTTTCTCCATCTACACCACCCCACAACCCTGCCCTTCATCCCCACAGCTCGAAGGCCACACTTTGCAGTGCAAACTGGGATGTTCTCTTCTGCATTTTCAGTCCCAAGCACATCATGCAGCTTTGATCTTCCACAGGAGACCACAGGAGCAGAAAGGTGCTGTGAGACTAGAAGAACAGTTTCCATTGCAGCAACCATGAACCCCACCGGGCTTCCTCAGCTTCATCCAGCCCACCAAACACCCTGGCACAGATTCCTCTGTGCTCATGGTCACCTCTTGGCCTTTTCACTGTCCATGCCTACCTCTGCTCGGCTTGAACATTGTCTGAAGTGAAAAGAAGGTGGGAACAAGAAGGTGAGGGAGTGAAGCTCTCCAGGTACCTCAGGCTTGCAGAGGCCCGTGCTGGGCTGTAATTAACAGCAGAGTCAACAAACGAGCGGAGCAGATCCACCACTGGGAAGGCTTAGCTCATCCTTGGGGCAAAACACCTTTTTCCACAGAAAACCGAGGCCTTGGGTTTGTTCACAAGAGGAGCCATGCTTTGCAGAGAAAGAGAACAAGGCACGAAGCTTCCAGCGTGCAAGTAAATCTCTATCCACTTCAAGCTCATGTCACCGTAAAGCTGCGAGTTTTAAATTTCTGATAAATAACAACGGAAACACCGGCAAAGAGGTGGAGCTGCCCCTCTTCCCTAGAAAAACACGGTTTTTCAAGCCTTACCCTATTTCTTTAGGTAACGAGGTTACGATGCAGCGGGCATTAAACCAGAGCTCCAGCTGAGATAATTAACCACTGACCAATCTTGTTTTTTTTTTCTAAACTTTTTTAGATCCAGGACTTAGGAAGCACCTGCTGAGTGCAATGTAATTCCACCACCACTGCTGCAGCACAGGCAGGAATCGCCCAGCAGCTCGGCCCTGCCAATGGACCCCGGTCGTGCCAAGCTCCGAGCCCAGCCGGCAGCCCAGTAAAGCTCCCAAGGGCATCCTGCTACCGCTTCTTTCGAAGGAGAATAGGTTCTGAGTAACTCAAAACTGCAGATTTTACATTGAATAATTCAAAAATGTAGCTCAATGGAGTGGGTTGAACAAAACACAACATGACAATGCTACCAACCAACACCTATGGCATATAGTCCAGTGGAGGCTGCGGAGATGCTGAGGGCCTGGAGCATCTCTGTGCCCAGGAAAGGCTGAGAGCCCTGGGGCTGCTGAGCTGCACAAGAGAAGCCTCAGAGGGGATCTGAGCAATGCTGAGCAAGAGCTCAAGGGCCCATGGGGGGCAAGAGGATGGGGCCAGACTCTTGTCAGTGGTGCCAGTGACAGGACAAGGGGCAACGGGCACCAACTGGAACCCAGGAGGTTCCATGTGAGCAGGAGGAGAAACTTGTTTGGTGTGAGGGTGTGGGAGCCTGGCCCAGGCTGCCCAGAGAGCTTGTGGAGTCTCCTTCTCTGGAGAGATTCCAAAGGCGCCTGGACGCGACCCTGGTCCCCCTGCTCTGGGTGAGCTGCTGGAGCAGGGGGTTTGAACGAGATGCTTTGCAGAGGTCCGGAGGTCTCTCAGGCTTCTCTTCTCCAGGCTCAACAGCCCCAGACACAGAGATGCTCCAGTCCTCTCAGCATCTCCACAGCCTCTGCTGGACTCTCTCCGGTAGTTCCTTGTCTCTCGAACTGGGGAGCCCAGCACTGGACCCAATACTCCAGAGGTGGCCTCACTGGAACAGACTAGTAGGGGAGGAGAACCTCCCTTGACGTGCTGGCCACACTCTTCTTCATGCACCCCACGAGACCACTGGCCTCCCTGGCCACAAGGGCATGTTGCAATCAGAGAATCATAGAATTGTTTTGGTTTGGAAAGATCTTTAAGATCACCAAGTCCAACCTAAACCTAACACTATCAAGTCCCTCGCCAAGCCAAGGTCCATCCTCCTGTAGAGCAGGGAAGAAGAGCTGCAACGGCCTCTGGAGGGGCAGTGTGAGGAGGGGATGATGCCAGAGCCCCTCTGCAGCACCTGGCATGACTTTGGGTGACGTGCCCCACCACGCCGTGCCCCAGTTGCAGCGGCAGGGTGTGGGGCATTTCAGCGTAAGGTTTCCGTGGGTTCTGCGAGCACTTCTGCACGTGCCGCTTTCCCAGGCGCTTGTGTGGGAGCGGGAAGGCCGCGGCTGGTTGGGACTTGAATGCTGGTTCTTGGTTTTCCTACAGGGCAGACATGGCTGCTACGGGAGCAGGTCTGTTACAACTTGCAGAACCGAAAACCTCCCCGAGCCCAAGCCAGGAGGCCTCACGCTGGCATTGGAGGCCATAGCTGGGTGTAGAAATAAACTCTACTCCCCAAATCCATCTTCTCTTCACTGTGCAGCAGGACTGGGCACAGGCTTTCTGCTGCTGCCCGGTTCCTGCGAGGAGACACACAGGGAGAGTGGGAGAGGCACAGGGTCCCCGATGGCAGCAGGAGGTGGGAGAAAGGCGCATCCAGGGGATGCCTATGTGCACCCGAAACCCAAACTGCCCTCAGCGGTGCTGCTTCTCACCTGTCATTGACCATACAGAGTCGAGGGGCCTTGGGTTGGCAGGCCCAAAGAGGTTAACCTGCCGGCAAGCAGCTCTGCAGTGAAGAACCTGGGAGTGCTGGGGGACAAGAAGTTCACCATGAGCCAGCAACCAGCCCACGTGCCCAAGGAGGTCAATGGTCTCCTGGGGTGCATGAAGAAGAGTGAGGCCAGCAGGTTGAGGGAGGTTCTCCTCCCCCTCTACGCTGCCCTAGGAAGGCCACCTCTGGAGTACTGGGCCCAGTGCTGGGCTCCCCAGTTCAAGAGAGACAAGGAACTACTGGAGAGAGTCCAGAGGAGGCTACGAAGATGCTGAGGGGCCTGGAGCATCTCTGTGCCCAGGAAAGGCTGAGAGCCCTGGGGCTACTGAGCTGCACAAGAGAAGCCTCAGAGGGGATCTGAGCAATGCTGAGCAAGAGCTCAAGGGCCCATGGGGGCAAGAGGATGGGGCCAGACTCTTGTCAGTGGTGCCAGTGACAGGACAAGGGGCAACGGGCACCAACTGGAACCCAGGAGGTTCCATGTGAGCAGGAGGAGAAACTTGTTTGGTGTGAGGGTGTGGGAGCCTGGCCCAGGCTGCCCAGAGAGCTTGTGGAGTCTCCTTCTCTGGAGAGATTCCAAAGGTGCCTGGACATGATCCTGGGTGAGCTGCTGGAGCAGGGGGTTGGACGAGATGACCTCCACTGTTTTTGATTCTGTGATTCTGTGATTTTACACTTGGAAGCCAGGATGTGTATCAAGCGTGGAAAAAGAGTGGAAGGTCAGTGTGGAGGACGCACAGGGGGAGCAGCCCCGGCCTGTCACACCAGCTCCTGCATGCATACCGCCACAGCACCTCTCCAGGAACACATCCACACCTTCAAAGCAAACACTGCAAAAGTTAATCCACGCTGATCTTCCAGAAGCGGGGACCTGCTGTCCCAGATGTAACCCTAATTAGAGAGCACTGGAACGAGGTGGGTACACTCAACACTCCTCCTGCTCCAACCGGTTGCTCTGCTCGGAGAAGGAAGCAGTTCCTCCAGCAAACCAGCCCTTTCCCAGCTCACCCAGCTCTCGCGCCTGCGCAGGGGGATCCCACCATGGCAAAGCTGCGCCAGTCGCTCTGGTTATGCAGCCAACCTTGTTTTTCCAGAGGAAAGCCCAAAGGGAAAGCCCACGGGGCTCACAGAGCTCCTGCTACCCAGGTCCCACTGCAGGGCCGTGCTGACACCCAGTGGAAACCATGGCACGATGCTCGGCACAGGGAAACACCCCAGCTGAAATATTTTCTTTCTGCTCTGCTACTAAATAGATGGAAAATAAAACCTGGTTAGTAGGAAAATATCAGAGCCCTGCCCTCGGTGCGGGGCCAGAGAAGGTCACAACAATGATGTAAGACTGGGACCCCTCTGCTGGGAGGCCAGGCTGAGAGAGCTGGGCTTGCTCAGCCTGGAGGAGAAGGCTCCATGGAGACCTTCTGGTCCCCTTGCAGGGCTTCAAGGGGCCTGTCAGAAAGATGGGGACAGACTTTTGAGCAGGGCCCCTTCGGACAGGACAAGGAGGGGATGGTTTAAACTAAAAGAGGGAGATTTAGACTAGAGAGAAGAAAGAGATTTTTGACGCTGAGGGTGGTGAGAGCCTGGCGCAGGTTGCCCAGAGAGGGGGTGGCTGCCCCATCCCTGGCACCATTGCAGGGGAGGTTGGCCAGGGCTCTGAGCAACCTGCTCTAGTTGCAGATGTCCCTGCTCCCTGCAGTGGGTTGGACTAGATGAGCTTGAAAGGTCCCTTCCAACCCAAACCCGTCTGTGATTCTATGAAACAAGCATTAGAGATGCTTTCTGGGCACAAGCCCCCTGGCTCTGGGGGCACTGGGGGGGCTGCTCGCAGCTCCCCGCTCCTCCACACAGCCCCAGCTGAGGTCTGGGCAGTTTTCAGCAGCAAGGTTGTGGTGAATGCACAAGCTGCCATCAAAGGGGACTGGTGGCCAGGAGAAAGTTTCTGCTCCTGCCTCTGCAGCCTCAGTGAACTGCTAGAGGCAGCAGCGATTGGACTTGACGATCTTAAAGGTCTCTTCCAACCAAAATGATGCTATGATTCTAGGACAGTGATGGCTGGATCCTGGCAGGTGAAGGGGACTCGGTTTTTCAGCAGGTATCAGACAAGATTTCCAATCGCAGCACAAATATTTCACACGCTCTAGAGAAAGTTTGGCTGCGGGAGAAGAAAACAAGATCCTCCTCAAACAAAACCAACTCCTTTGCGTGTTCAAGGACCACGCTCCCCCCGTGCATGCAGCAAATGGAAACCTCTGGCAGCTGCACTACGTGCACACGGGGTTTTGGTGAAGGACGTGGATGCTTTGGGATGCACGCCCTGCAAAACACCACAGCCGGAGGGGTCGGGGATACTGGGCACCCCAGAAGAACCAGATTCTGTGTTACTGGGCACTGAAGCTTCTTTTTTGCACAAAGTCTTTCATGTAGTCTGCACAAGCCCAGGTCTTGCTGGTGACGTGAGCTTGAAGTAGATAGAGAGGCAGGTTTTTATGCATCAGGGGTATAAAAGCGAGCTGAAAGCGGGGCTCCAGCACACCCCAGCCCTGCTCAGTCTGGCTGCCTCTTGTCTGGATTACAGGAGATATTAGCAGATTTCCACCAGCTTGTGATATCTGCTTCTTCAGGGAATCTACACTGAGATTATTTCAAGATTTTCCAGTTGGGATCCTTTTCTAATTACAAACAATGCTGCCAGCATCTTAATTACTCTTTCTAAAACATAGAAAAAGCCCAAATAATGTGAAATGAAAGGAAACAGCCAGCTCCCAAGGCCTTCAACTGGATTCAGCGTTCTGGGTATTTAATTAAGGATGTCTTCCCTCCTAACCTCCATTCCACAAGTTATCCCCCAAGTACCACCCTGCTGACCAGCACTGGGCTACAGCTATGTTTGATTTTTCAGAGCCAGTCTCCCTCCGTGTGATCCTGTCAGACCCAATTTACTTGTCGGGAAACGAGTAGTGGAAAAACCCGCTTTTATTTTCCTCTGCATTTTTTCTGACTCAACTTTTTCTATCTTTAGTACAAACGAAAGCCATGAAAACTGACTCCTAGATCAAGGTTACTTTGAGAAACGTCTGAGCAGTATTATTTTAAAGCCACGGGCCCAAAGTCACTAGTAAATGTGCTCCCTAATGAACGCCATTGCAGCTTCTCCACAGAAGGTCCCTGCTCCTCCCCAGGGCACGACCCACCTCACTCACACCAGAAAAGAGGTACAAAAACTACAAAGAGGCTTTCAGCCGTAGCAAAACCAGTTCATCTTACAGCATGTAAAGCAGGAGCGGTCCACGATTAAAGCACCAGACTGGGAGTGACGAGATCCAGCTTGGCCTCAGGTTACGTGACCTTCAGCGAATTCTTTAGCCTGAAAGAGAGATAAAGCCGAGGACGTTGGTGGGAGATGCTCTCCGAGGAGCTCCGTGGCTCTCAGCTCAAAGTCACTAGCAGTGCAAAGTATTTCCTGGCTGTATTAATTTATCGAAGCAACTGTTTTAAGAACATAGGAAGAACTTGTGTTCTGAGGTGGTCCAGCAATAGGCAGGGAACGCAGCAAATACAGAAATCATGACGACTTCCACGCTGCCCCTTGCTAACTACTGGAATAAATATAAAACCCCCTAATTTCCATCCGTTCAAGCCCACTAATATTCAATGCTGCACCAAGGCACCTGCGCAGCTCCCGCCTGGCTGCCACGGAGCCGGTGCCGTCCCCGCGGCCCCTCCTCCATAAAGCCCCCGAGTATTTCCTATTTGTTCCGCTCCAGAGTAAAATTAAATCGCTGGGGTTTGGGACTTGTCATGCTGCTTTCTACCTTGCATGGAAGAAGGGAACAAGCATGAACTGGAAACTCACCTACATAGGCAGTGCTGCTATCTGTCCAGCTTGCTTGTGATTTATCGGTGTAACGATCCTGAAACAGAGTAAAATAAAAATGTTATGTACTTCATAGAGCAAGAAAGCCAAAGATAAGAGGGGTCAGCACTTGTGGCTTGATTCTAGTCATAAAACCACAGTCTTTTGAGATTGGCCTCGCTGAAAAATCTACCTTGTGTCTTTCTGATGGCCAGCTCCCCTGTTTCCCTTCCCAAGGACGTGGCCACGGGCCTCTGGCCACCTCCCAAGTCAACGGTTCAGAGCCTTTTTGCATCGGCTCCTCCTGAAGCCCATGCGCCAAAGGAGAGGTCCCATCCAGACCTAGAGTTAGAGGCAGCTGTTAGAAAAGCTGATGGCCTTCAAACGAGTTAAACTACTCAGGGTTAAACCCTCGAGCAGATTTACGTGAAGGGTCAGCATAGTCAATGTTGAGCAGATGTATTACAAAATCCCAGAATCCCAGCATGGTGGGGGTTGAAGGGACCTCTGGAGATCAGCTTGTCCAACCCCCTGCTCCAGCAGCTCACCCAGAGCAGGGGGCCCAGGATCGTGTCCAGGCACCTTTGGAATCTCTGCAGAGAAGGAGACTCCACAAGCTCTCTGGGCAGCCTGGGCCAGGCTCTGGAACAATTTTCATTGTACAAAATACTAATTTTAAAATAAAATTATATGACAACCTCTGAGCAACCTGCTCTAGCTGCAGATGTCCCTGCTCAGTGCAGGGGGGTTGGACTGGATGACCTTTAAAGGTCCCTTCCAACCCAAACCATTCTTTCTTTTATTCTCATCTCTTTGCTTCTGCACGAGGTCCAAGGGTGGGCTCATTCGGCGCAATACACACACAAGGAGCAAATACACATTTAAAGTTCTAAAAACGGCAACGAATAATCTAACATGGACCGGTAATTGCCGCGTTAACCTTTCCTGCCATTTATGACGGGTGTTTATATACCTCCGTATCCCCGCAGAGACACCCGCCGCCAAATACGATGCCAACCACGCGTTCTACGCATGGGGCACCTACTAAACTGGCCAAGCAGCTGGAGCCCAGACAACTCATTAACCCGGGCGTGGAGGGATGCAGAACCACCGCTGACATTTCTTGGAAGCGAACCAACCCTCGTTTGCCAAGGGGCCGATGCGGATCTGGCGCGGAGCCCTGGCACCGCTCGGTAACCGGCCGAATAACGCAATCAGCTACGAGATTTACAGTACGCGTGTGATGTAGAGCTAATTCCCGGCATCCTAAACCCACAGTGATGCACGGGGTTGAAGCAATGGAGAGGGCTGGAGCGGATGGCAACTCCGTTCTCCCATTCCCAGAAAATAAGGGGGTAAAAAAAGCCCTGGAAGTTCCCAAGGGATGGTCCTTGACAAGGCCAAGAGGTGCTGGGAGGGCTAGCAGCACGGGCAGCGTCCCCTTTATAAATCACACGCCACTTCCCGTGTCAGAAACGGCATCAAAACTTTCATAGCTGCTGTTAAAAACCATGGTATGGAGTAGGAAAATAAATGGCGATCAAAAAGAGCCTGCCCCACCGCAGCCGGGCCTCGCTGTGCCAGGACCAGGCTTGTGCTCTTCACATGCAGCAAGGAAACAACACTAAACGCAACGCGGAACCCTCCGTGACAGCACAAAATGCGGGTTTTAAGGGAAAAGCTGCCGCTTTGCTGAGCTGGGCAAGTTCTCACTCTGGTCACACCCCTTGAAGTGGAAGGGACACTAAGAAAAAATGCCATCGATTGACTTCTCCTCCCGGTGGAGATCAACATGTGTCGTCAAGCCAATCTGCAAACGCATCGAAAGAACAAACGTGGCTCAGAGGGGCCGCTTCCCACCCTAGAGCCACGAAGACTCGATGTTCCTGCCTAAGCAAAGCTCCTAACAAATTAGCCACAACCCCCCCCAACCCCAACGTGAGCAGCATCCCATCCAAAACCCTCCTCAAGACACGCACGGAGCTGGAGCGTGAGCGTTCCAAGGTCACACCATCCTCATGAAGGAATAAATCAGGGAAAGGCATGTGGGGGAGAAGGAGACGAGGAAATCAGTGCTGCCAAGCGGGTTCCAGAGCCTCTGGCCGAGGGCAGCAGCCCAAGCCCGGGTCCTCCCATGCCACAGGTCCCGGCAGTCAGCTCCGGCTGGGGCACCCCTGCTCTGCAGGATGAATCCTTTACAAGTGTTACAGCAACATAAACCAGACTGCGTTGGGAAGGTGGTGGGCTGTCTCCCAAGACTGTCGGTGACACTTTCTGCTTGTCCCAGCTCCAAGCCTAGACCCAAAAGCTTCATTATGTTTTTGGCTTGAATCTAAAAATGCAGCTGAAGGTGGATCTGGGGATCTGCTCAAACTTACGCCCAGCAACGACCGACAGAACAGAGGATTTTACCTATAACAGCACCAACTTCTACATTTTTAAGGCAGCGATCTGGTGGTTGAACACACTCAAGACAGCTGCAAAAACAAGCAACAGAAGAATCCCAGCATGGTAGGGGTTGGAAGGGACCTCTGGAGATCGTCTCGTCCAACCCCCACCATAACACCTTCCGTACCACTCCTTACAGGAATAAGATGATGCAGGAAAACCAGAGTTTGGCTGAAAGATGATGGCTTTTCATGAACAAAAATAACGAGCTCTTTCCATATAATCTCTCATTTCTGAGACTTTCTGCTGCACTTGCTTAATTCTACCTCCGCAGCATGTTCCCCTTTTCCCGGGGAATGAAGTTGGAGATGCTTTCAGAATTATTTTGATTCAGAAGAAAAAGCCTCCTGGCCTTCTGCAGAACGGCCACATGGCTGCAAATTTGTATTTCTTGCTGGTTTACATTCACCTTGAGTATTTCCTACAATGGTGTAGCTTTCATAGAATGGTTTGGGTTATTGCAATGTCCCAGTATCTGAAGGGGGCCTACAAGAAAGCTGGGGAGGGACTTTTTATGAGGGCTTGTAGTGACAGGACAAGGAGTAATGGCTTCAAAGTGGGAGAGGGGAGATTTAGATTAGAAATTAGGAAGAAATTCTTCACTCTGAGGGTGGTGAGACACTGGCACAGGTTGCCCAGGGAAGCTGTGGATGCTCCATCCCTGGAGGTTTTTCAAGGCCAGGTTGGACGGGGCTTGGAGCAACCTGGTCTAGTGGGGGGTGTCCCTGTCATGGCAGTAGGGTTAGGACTAGATGACCTTTAAGGTCCCTTCCAACCCAAACCATTCGATGATAACTTTGTTTTTCTAACACACACTCTAATGAACCGCCCTTGGACAGAATTTCTTGCCCTTTGCTGTGATAGGGCAGCACAGAAAAACCAGCAAAAATGCCTCTGCTATCTGCTTGATTTTGTTTTTAAAAACCGAAAGGAAATTTTCTTCTGGAAATACTCTGGCGATTCATCAAGATGATTAATGACGTGGCAAAGAACCTTTTTTTCCTCTCGTTCACGCAAGCTGTACACACAGCTACGTCACCTATCTCCAAACTCCACCGACTGCTGAGAATATTTAAGCCCCAAGACCCAACAATAGAAGGCAGAAAGTTAAACACACCGCGTTCGGGACAGACAGCTCAGGAAAGGCCTTCCTGGAGACAGACTTCCTATGCTACCATCGATTTTAATTTAAAGTTTAAGCTTTAATTTAAATAATAAGCTCTCTCCTCTGCAGGGCCACCTTTGTACCCTGCGTCACCCCCGCGTCCAGCGCCTCCCAACCCTTCCTGCTCCGCAAGCCAAACCCGCAGCACCAGCTTGCAGAGTCACGATGGTTTTCCCTGGATCTCAGCCCGTATTTTTCCCTTTCTAATGATATCCATGAGAACATCCTGCACCTTCCCTGGTGCTTCCACAGCCCGGCACAGCCGAAGGAGGCTGCGAGGGCAGTGCTGGGTCCCACGGCACCAGCTTATCGCAAGGGAAACCGGGAGGGAGGGGCTTTTTCTGCTTTCTTCACCCTGGACTATCATCGAACCTTTTCTCCTCCCCACGGTTAATCCTATGACTAACAGAGCGACGGCTCCCACACGCATGTAGGGGCGGCTCTTGAATTGCCCAGTTCAAAGAATCACAGACTGGTTTGGGTGGGAAGGAACCTTCCAAGGCCATCGAGTCCAACCCCCTGCAGGGAGCAGGGACATCTGCAACTAGAGCAGGTTGCTCAGAGCCCCGGCCAACCTCACCTGCAATGGTGCCAGGGATGGGGCAGCCACCACCTCTCTGGGCAACCTGCGCCAGGCTCTCACCAACCTCAGCAGCAAAAATCTCTTCCTTCTCTCTAGTCTCAATCTCCCTCTTTTAGTTTAAACCCATCCCCCCTTGTCCTGTCCCACCAGACCCTGCTCAGAAGTCTGTCCCCATCTTTCTTCTACGCTCCCTTGAAGTCCTGCAAGGCCACCAGAAGGTCTCTGTGGAGCCTTCTCTTCTCCAGGCTGACCAAGCCCACCTCTCCCAGCCTGGCCTCCCAGCAGAGGGCTTCCAGCCTTCAGCTCTTGCCCCAGCAAGGGAAAGGAGTTATTCCAAGCATTCTATCAGCGCCGAGGTGGGGGAGCTTCCGCACAAAGATCACTAGCATCACACAAAGATCACTATCATCCAAAGCACAAGATCAGGCAACATCTCCCCCATGAGCTCCAAGTGCCTCTGCACAAGGAGAGGTTATGAATAACCAAGGGATGATTCAACAGAGCACCACCAGCATCAGCCTGTGTCACCTGGGCTGGGGAATCTGGCTGTCCGCATCCCACTAGGGCAAGGATCGGCTTTGCCACCTCCAAATGCTCTGGAGAGCCGGCCTCTACGGATGGTACCTGCACAGGGTGCGAGGGCTCTGAGCTGATGCCGTGTGTCAGAGAAGCAACGGGAAGAGAAACGGTGTGAACAAATGGAAGAGCAAGCCTGGTTGGTGCTTCAAGCTGTGCTGACTGTCTAAACAAGGAGATGACCCCAAGGAGATGCACACGGTGAGCCCGTGGGAACCAGCACGGGGACCAGCCTTCATGTGGGGCTCGGGAGCCGCAGCATCCCCAGCTCACATCCCCCCGTCGTTAGCTGCTGAAATACAAACGACCCCGACAACGCTCGTTTTTCTTCTTCGCTCTAACTCCATCCCGAGCCAGGACGCTGAATCCAGCACAGGAAGCTGAACATAAACACGTCGCCTGCTTCACCAAATAGCCAGAGGAATGCAACTAAAAATAGACACTCGGTGGTGTCCCCGAACATCTCAAAACCACGAACCGCCCACACTCATGCTGGCAGGCTACGCTGCCCCAGGGGACCCCAGGACCTTGCAGATGTGGGGTACATCATAGCCCAGGTTGCAGTTCTAAGGGTCTTCTCCTCACAGCTGTGTGGTTGGAAGGGGGCCGAGCTGCTCTGCTGTAACAAGCACTGTGGAGCATGGGAATGCTGGACTCCCCGTGAACCATGTGCATCTCCAGGGGATGGACGTACCCCCACCGTGGACCTTCCCACCTCCAGAAAACTCCACACAGAATCCTACCATAACTCAGTCACTGTGAGGACTTTTATAGAATCATAGAATGGCTTGGGTTGGAAGGGACCTTAGAGATCATCTAGTTCCAGCCCCCTGCCATGGCAGGGACACCTCCCACTAGACCAGGTTGCTCCAAGCCCCATCCAACCCTGAACACCTCCAGTGATGGAGCATCCACAACTTCCCTGGGCAACCTGTGCCAGTGTTCCACCACCCTCAGAGTGAAGAATTTCTTCCTATTTTCTAATCCAAATCTCCCCTCTCCCACTTTGAAGCCATTACTCCTTGTCCTGTCACTACAAGCCCTCATAAGAAGTCCCTCCCCAGCTTTCTTGTAGACCCCCTTCAGATACTGAAAGGCCACCAGAAGGTCTCCCCAGAGCCTTCTCTTCTCCAGGCTGAACAAGCCCACCTCTCTCAGCCTGGCCTCACAGCAGAGGGCTTCCAGCCCTTAGATCATCTTCATGGCCCTCTTCTGGCCCCATGACTTCTGTCCCTCCCTCTGCTCTCTCTGCTACTTTTCATGAATTCTTGCAAAATTCAGTGTGAAAACTTTTAGCTCATGTCATTAGTGTTTTCTCCTCTCCCTCCCGTCTCCATTCCTCTGTAGGTTACTGCAGAAAAGACGTGACTTCAGGAGAGACCACAGTGTTGGATGCAGGATGACCGTTCAGGCTCAGAAAAACGAGGCCTGGTTGTGTAAATACTGCAAAATTCAGAAAATAGCTGCGCGATTCTGGCAGTGATTAATGTGGAGCAAATCCCGAGAGCCCTCAAACATCTGCAGCTTCCATTTCCCAAGAAATGGCAAGTTCACAACTACTTTCAAGATCTGGGGAACTTGCTTTCCACCTCCACTAAAGCAAAAAAAAGTTTCACTATGGACTCCTACCTCGGCAGGACAAGGGCATTTCTGTGCTGGGACACGAGACCCACCAGCCTGACCCATTCCTATCATTTTTGTAAGCACAGACGAGTGTGCAGCAATACAATCCTCCCAGGAATACTGCTCCACAGCCTGGCCCAGGCTGCGGTGGTGGTTCCCATGTTAACCGTATGCTGCTTGGAAAGTACTTCTCCCATCCCGGTCAAGCCGGCTCCTGCGGTTACCTCTGCTCTGGTGCAGGGGACAAAGTGACAGGGCTGAGGGTGAGGATCTATGGGGTTGCACCATGAGCTTCTGCAGTGATTTGAATCTGCTTTTGCAATGGAGTCTAATCAAAGGATGATGCATGGGGGTTTGGGAAGCTGTGCGCAGGAAGGAAGCACGTTCCCGAAGAATCCCAGCATGGCGGGGGCTGGAAGGGACCTCTGGAGATCAGCTTGTCCAACCCCCCTGCTCCAGCAGCTCACCCAGAGCAGGGGGCCCAGGATCGTGTCCAGGTGCCTTTGGAATCTCTGCAGAGAAGGAGACTCCACAACCTCTCTGGGCAGCCTGGGCCAGGCTCCCACACCCTCACACCAAACAAGTTGCTCCTCCTGCTCACATGGAACCTCCTGGGTTCCTGTTGGAGCCCGTTGCCCCTTGTCCTGTCACTGGCACCACTGACAAGAGTCTGGCCCCATCTTCTTGCCCCCCATGGGCCCTTGAGCTCTTGCTCAGCATTGCTCAGATCCCCTCTGAGGCTTCTCTTGTGCAGCTCAGCAGCCCCAGGGCTCTCAGCCTTTCCTGGGCACAGAGATGCTCCAGGCCCCTCAGCATCTCTAGAGACTCCTCTGGACTCTCTCCAGTAGTTCCTTGTCTCCCTAGAACTGGGGAGCCCAGCACTGGACCCAATACTCCAGAGGTGGCCTCCCTAGGGCAGAGTAGAGGGGGAGGAGAACCTCCCTTGACCTGCTGGCCACCCTCTTCTTCATGCACCCCAGGAGACCATTGGCCTTCCTGGCTATAAGAGCACACGGCTGGCTCATGGTGAACTTGTTGTCCACAAGGACTCCAAGGTCCTCCACAGAGTTTTCAACCCCTGACCTAACTTAACTGTGTTTTGTATCATCCACAACAGACTCAACATTTCATCAGCGCTACAAGGGATTGTGGAGCCATCACCACACTCCTGCCTGGATCCCAGACCTTGCTAGAGAGAACTTCTCGTGAATCACACTCAGATATACTGAGTCTCTTGAGGAACAGAGCCTAGGAAAAGAAGAACTTTCAGTATTCATAGAGGAATTATTATATATAGCCAAAGATATAGAACTTTCTCAAAGAAAAGAAGTATCTGAAGCCTACAGAAAAACTCAGTATTTGCACTGAAGTATAATGCTGCTGGTGGCCGTGGGTCTGCCCAGCGATGTTGGGAGCCCTCAGAAACTTCTCCAAATAGCAGGAGAGCTTCTTCTTTCCATGAAGGTGGTCCCCTGAGCTGAGGGGGTTACGGAGTCAAGCCTGGCCACCCACCAGACCCCATCCACGGCTCTCCTCTAGCATTTATTTGCCACTGCAATGCCCGATGAAAGATATCCTGAAGGACCGTTCCATGGGATTGAGGAGTCATTAACCGCACACTAATCCCTCAATCTCATTCAGTGGCACTGGAGTGGCATCCAATGCTCCTGCTGCCCAGCACTCGCGGAATTTGATTTCCAAACCAGTTTAATCGCCAAGATAAACGCAAACGAGCAACTTGTCCCCGATGCCATCAGCTCGGAGTCAACAGAGATGCCCCCTGACAAATTACGGTGAATTCAACTCGACGAGCCACCCTTATCAAATCATTTCCTGGCCGGCAGAACTAAGCTTCTATGGTTCTAAGCTTTTATGGAAGCCCAGCTTCTGACGTGCTCGGCCAGGCTTCCCGAGCCCTCCACCTATGCCAATGTGTGTCCCCATCCCATTGGTGGTGACAAGCCCCCACCAAGCACAAAGCCACTCATGGACACAGGTCCTTCCACCGGTGGCAACACCACCCCAGTGTCCTGGGGTGGGGTCGGTGCCAGCGAGGGCGAGAGGAGATGGATGGGCCAGGACGGCTCCTCCTTCCCAACCAGGCTGAAAAACAAGATACACCCCAGATACTCTTTTTTCCCCCCTCCCCACCCCCCCCCCAAAAA
>VZZY01008156.1:31759-63398 GCA_013400335.1 Eurystomus gularis
GGAGCCGCAGCGAGCAGAAGATGAAGAGGGGAAGGGGGATCGTGCGAAGCTTCCAGATCTTCCAGATCCCCGCCGCAGGTTGCGCAACCCAGTCCGGTCTTTCCTGCTCCCGGGTTTGGCCCCCGCGGAGGATGTTTCCCAAGGGATTGCGACAGGAGCGTGTGTCCTCGGCGGCTGGAGCAGATGTGGGGTGCAGGGGGTGATGGGTGGGTGGGGTGGGTGGTCTGGAGCGTCCCTGTGCTGTCCTGGAGCAGCTGGAGCATCCCTGAGCTATCCTGGATGCTGGACTGACTGGAGCATCCCTGTGCCATCCCAGGCAGTGGAGCAGCTGGAGCATCCCTCTGTCATCTCAGGTGCTGGACCAGCTCTGGAGTATCCCTGTGCCATCCCGGACAATGGACCAGCTCTGGAGTATCTCTGTGGCAGCCTAGGAACTGAACCAGCTGGAGCATCCCTGTGCCATCCCGGACAATGGACTGGCTCTGGAGTATCCCTCTGTCATCCCAAGTGCTGGACCAGCTCTGGAGCATCCCTGTGCCATCCTGGACACTGGACTGGCTGGAGCATCCCTGTGCCATCCCGGACGATGGACCAGCTCTGGAACATCCCTGTGCCACCCCAGACACTGAACCAGCTGGAGCATCCCTGTGCTATTCCAGATGCTACACTCGCTGGAGCATCTGTGTGCCATCTGGGACACTGAACTGGCTCTGTGCCATGCCGGGTGTTGGACCGGCTGGAGCATCCCTGTGTCCCTAGGGATGAACTGGGCATCCCACGGGGCTGCAGGATCCTGGGGACAGTGCCAGCCCCGGGGAGGAGCAGGGCTGGGATCTGCAGGGACTTGTCTGCTGCCCGAAGGGCCAGACGTGCCTCTGCTTGTGGGGTTGGGCGCTTTGATGCTGCGAGTCGCTGGGGAAGACATTTGTCTGCAGAGGCAGAGGGCGTTAATTACCGCTTAAATACAGGTTGCCACCTGGGAGCCCTCGTTACATCAGATGAAGTTTGGTCTCAGTCTCGTTTTCAATCCCAGGCTCATTGGAGGCAGCTGGGCAGCAGAAAATGCCGGTCCCATTGCAGGGAGAGACGAGGAACCTGCTGTGCTCACCAGCAGCCAACACCAGCTTCATTCCACGTGGCATCCTGAGCTGTGCCTCTGCCCTGCAGCAGGTCCAAAACCACCAGGAAAGTCTCTCCTTGCTCTTTTCCACGGCCATGCTTTGTCTAACGCCAGCACAGCCCGGTTGTTGCTCGTCTTGTTGCAGCCAGGTCATCATGGAGGACACCAGCGCTTCTTTGCAGACAAAATTTAGAGAAGAGATGGTATCACCAGTCTGCTTGGCCTCGCATAGAATCAGCCTAGACTGATGGGCCAAAGACAGTGGGATGAGGTTGCACAAGGCCAAGTGCTGGGTCCTGCACTTGGGTCAAAACAACCCCTTGCAATGCTCCAGCCTTGGGGAAACCTTGGCTGGAAAGCTGACCAGAAGAAAGCAACCTAGGGGTGGCTGAGGGACCTGGGGGTGTTGAGCCTGGAGAAAAGGAGGCTCAGGGGAGACCTTCTGGCTCTCCACAACTCCCTGAAAGGAGGTTGGAGCCAGGTGGGGTCGGGCTCTTCTCCCAAGGAACAGTGATAGGACAAGAGGAAATGGCCTCCAGTTGCACCAGGAGAGGTTTAGGTTGGAGATAAGGAATAATTTATTCCCAAAAAGCATTGTGAAGGGCTGTGCCAGGCTGGGCAGGGCAGTGGTGGAGTCTCCATCCCTGGAGGGGTTTCCAAGCCGTGGAGATGTGGTGCTGAGGGACATGGGTTAGTGGTGCCCTGGCAGTGCTGGGGGAACAGATGGACTTCATGATCTTAAAGGTCTTTTCCAACCAAAAGAATTCTATGATTCTATTCTATGATTGTGCCCCTTGTGCGTAACGAGGGGTAACACTTTAGTGCTCTAAAGTGGTCGTTGGATGCACAGAAGGACATTGTCATGCAGTGCAAAAAAAAAAAAACCAAAACCAAACCGAAACCCTTAGGGAAACTGTCAGAAGAGAACAAATTCCTCGCGGAATTCCTAAGTAAAAGTGAAAGCCACTTTTCTCCAAGCTCCACCACAGGCCTGGCAAGCAATGCCCTCTCGTGGGCTAAAGCAGCAGCTTCCACTAATTCAGGTCTAATCATGAGTTTAATGAACCCAGCTGTAACTACTCCTGCACCGCCCTCACCTCCCTGCCCAGCCGTGATAGGATCTGCTGTTCTCACCATGCCTTCAGTGACTAATGAGCTTTGTTCCTTTTTCTCCATGTCCTCCTAAAGAAGTCATTGTCATAGGCCATTTGCAGCAGTTTTTGCAGCTGCCCAACAAATAGTGACCATATGTTGGAAAAAAGTGGCTGAAGCTGGTGGAGGCCCCGGCCGCAGGGTTCCAGCCTCCCTGCTCCTCACGGAGCTGACGTTATGCCAGGTTCTACAGGAGCGTTGTGGTTTTGGGACAGGTTAAGTGCCTCTGCGAACGCTGGAACGCTGCCAGAAAAAAAGAGCAATTCCACCAAAGGACTGGGCATGGGACCAGCCTTGCACCAAGTGACCACACGTGGGACCAGCCTTGCACCAAGTCACCTTGTACCAAGTGGTGCTGAGGGCCAGGGGTTAGTGGTGCCCTGGCAGTGCTGGGTTAACAGCTGGACTCAATGATCTTAAAGGTCTCTTCCAACTAAAACAAGTCTATGATTCTATGATTTTTCTCCCCCTAACCCTCACAAAGTGCACGAACGTTGTTTCAAAGGTGAGGCATTAGCAGCAGCCCACGTCTGTGGGATTCACTGCGGTACCCAGGGCATAATCTTGTCCACCACAATCATTTATCTTCACTGAACTCTCCTTATTTCCTGCATAACAAGGTTTAGAGTTCAGCCAAGGGACATACAGCAGTAACGTAAACCTGGAAGACAGGAGATCTGGTCCCAGCATGCACTTTGGCCATGCTAAAGCAAAGCCGGATTTCTGCTGCGTGTTTGCTGCTGCTGGTCCTTTCTGGCTCAGCCCATTCCAGGGACGGCTGAGATGATGCTGCAGCTCCAGCGCATGACCAGCCAGGCATCACCAGCATCCAGCCCTACCCAGTGCCAGTGAGGCGGGTTTCACTGAATGAGTCATGGAATCAGTCATGGAATGATGGAATCGTAGAATCATGAACATTTAGGGGCAGCTTTTGAATTGCCCGGTTCATAGAATCCCAGACTGCTTTGGGTGGGAAGGGACCTTTAAAGGTCATCCAGTCCTACCCCCCTGCAGTGAGCAGGGACATCTGCAACTAGAGCAGGTTGCTCAGAGCCCCGGCCAACCTCACCTGCAATGGTGCCAGGGATGGGGCAGCCACCACCTCTCTGGGCAACCTGCGCCAGGCTCTCACCACCCTCAGCAGCAAAAATCTCTTCCTTCTGTCTAGTCTAAACGTCCCCGCTTTTAGTTTAACACCATCACTTCTTGTCCTGTCCCAACAGGCCCTGCTCAAAAGTCCCTCCCCATCTTTCTGACAGGCCCCTTGAACTCCTGCAAGGCCACCAGAAGGTCTCTGTGGAGCCTTCTCTTCTCCAGGCTGAACAACCCCAACTCTCTCAGCCTGGCCTCCCAACTGAGAAATCCTCAAAATTGCATCATGGACCCCCCAAACCCAGTGATTTTCCCCAGGATCTGTGCAGAAAGATAATTTTGACTTGGTGGCTCCACTGAGCTTGTGCTTCACTAGAAATACACAGAGACGTGATCCTGGAGACAGCTGAGCTTGCTCCCAGTTAGGTGCCAGCACAGGGTGGAGGTGGCTGTCATGTCTTTCAGGAGCAGGGTAGTCCCAGCTACCCCATGGGTTTAGCTCACTGGGCATGGAATCCAGAGTGATAATTACAGAGAGGTCCTTTATCAACCAAGCAGACAGATGGGCACAGCCAGCAGCCAAGAAAGGTTTTCTCCAGAGCGAAGAGTAATCAAATTCCACGTAGACACGCGGGGAAGGAGGACTGGAGGTACAGGAGACAGCACTATGTGCTTTCCAGGGCAGCCATCCCTCATCGCTGCTCCGTGCTGGGGTCAGCGCCGGCACTGTGACCACGGGCCACTCCACCCCAGCACTGCCCGTTCTGGGTCCCAGAGCCTAAAGTAATGAGCCAAAAAAATAAAAATCAATATCTTGGCCAGTTAGTTGAATAGACTCTGCTAGAGGAGAAGGACCAAGAGAGAAATATTGGTGTTCACCTCTCCCAGCCAGCTCCATGGCAGAAAAGGGCAGGAGGTTGAGGCCACAGGGAGGTCTCCATGGAGGGGCCACCAGCACCTGTGGTGCTTGGGAAAGAGGATCAGAAAAGTCCCCAGTCCCTTCTGGCAGCAGCAAATGGATAAAGGGTCAAGAGCTACCGGCCAGCTATGGTGTTGTCAGAGAAGAATCATGGAATCACAGAAGGGTTTGGGTGGGAAGGGACCCCTCAAGGTCATGTAGTCCAACCCCCTCTGCATTATTAGATGTATGCTCAGAAGGAAACCATGAGGTGTAGCAGTGCTGGCCCAGGACCCACCAATATCCATTATCTCAGAGTCTGCTGTGCTGCAATTAGTTTTAAGTGGTCGTTAGCATTTCCATTACCTCTGAGATGCTTTTGACGTACTTGATTTAACACTGCAGAAGCGGCAGAAGATGGCAGATGGTGATTAAGGTGCACTTGTACTCTTCCAGAGCGCGCCGAGTACCTTGTAGCTACAGCCCGTGCACGTCAAGCAATATTGCTTCTTCTTCAGAGCTCCTTGTTCATCAATCACGTGCCTGCTGTGCGCTGGGGAGAGGAATTAGAAAACAGCAATATTCTGGCTGCTTGTTTTTAAAATACACGTGTGGGTGGACACTCCAGCTACTGCTCACATTTTTCTCCTGCGAGTTGCAGAAGAGCTGCTCGTGATTCTCCTCCCCGGTATTTTCTCTTGACGCTGACTTTGTTGGCCAGACTCAGGAAGGAAGATGCCTCAGGCCAGTCAACAAGTGCTGCGTGGGAATCGTAACTATTACGAGTTGGGAAATGGTTGAATGTCTGTCTGGCAGAGAGGAAACATTGAAATGGCTTGAAAATGAAAGGTGCCATGATAATTCTTCCTCCAGCGAAGCAACAGAAGACTTTGTCCACTAAACCTCTCCTGCTTTGACATCTTCTAGTCTGAATATTGCTTAATAAGTCCTGGGGAACAAACCCCAATGCTGCTTCTGGGAATTATTTAAGAGCTCTACCACAGCAGAAAGCAAGGAACTGATTCTTAAAAGCAAGATCTGAGCCAAGCTTAAAAGCAAGCTGGAGATGCTGGAGTGCAGATCTAAGGAAAACCTGCGTTAGTGCTCCTCTCAGTCCCTGCTCCTTCCACCTGAAAGCAGCTGCTTGGTGGAGAAACAGCAAGACAGGGTGAAATCAGTGCTGGAAACACCTACCTAGCTGGGCAAAGCCAGGAACTGCCCGTCCTCAGTGGAGTCCTATGAAAGTGGTGAGACACTGGCACAGGTTGCCCAGGGAAGCTGTGGATGCTCCATCCCTGGAGGTGTTCAAGGCCAGGTTGGACGGGGCTTGGAGCAACCTGGTCTAGTGGGAGGTGTCCCTGCCATGGCAGGGGCTTGGAACTAGGTGATCTTTGAGATCCCTTCCAACCCAAACCATTCTGTGATTGGTTTTTACAGCCCACTGCGCTCACCTCATGATCCCAGAAAGACACTATGGAGGCATTAACAGCAATTCCACAAGTTGTCTCAGCATCTTCCATGGCCTTGTCTCACCACACTGGAACTCATGAAGAACATTGCGGAAAAATGAGAAGTTCTGGGACTGAACGAAGTTTGAATGAGGTTAAAAAAAAGAGAGGAAAACCAACCAACCAGAGTTATCATTCCGCTCCCCAGATACCAACAGTGTGTCAAGGCACGTCGCCAGGCTGAGGGGTTCACAGGGTGCATAAACAGCCCCATGAAATCCGTGTTGTCGCTGCCTCATGCTGTTGGCAAACAGCAGTTCGGGACAAACCTGTGGCACAGCACAAGAACGAGCTCCAGCAGACGTCAGAGCTGCTGCTTTACTTCAGACAAACAATTTCACCTGAATGTGAAATTCGCTTCTAACGTATGCTCCTTACACCAGAAAACACCTTAATCCTTGAGGAGAAATCATTATTCCTTCAATTCAGCAACACGCTCCTATGTGAGAAATAAAACGTAAGCACGCGTGTGATAAACTCCTCAAACGCTCTCTGCAAGGGGCACAAATTCCTTCAAGTACGGTCTGGGCAAAAACTTACTTAAAAACAAAGGATCTGCCGCTATTCCAGGGAGTCTGAGGGACAGAATTCCAGAGCAATGTCATCGCTCCAGAATAAGGATGTCAGCCCAGGACTGCTGGTTACCGGAGGACAAGAGGAACGATGCCACCGCCTGTCCCAGCACACCCAAACCCACCAGATCCAAGTTATGGGGAAGCAGAGCTGGAGACAAGGTTTATGAAGTAACGTTCACGTGGCCATTGTTTTGTAACGCTTATTGAGTGTCCCCAAGCAACAGGGTGGTTTTCACACTGCTGCTAACTATAGTCACTCCCTGCACAGCTCCCTGGAAGGCTGTGAAGATCCTGTCCTCTAATGTAGACTTGTATGGAACTTTTAATAACCAACATCTTGACAGACATCACAGAACGATAGACTGGTTTGGGTTGGAAGGGACCTTTCAGGGCCATCGAGTGCAACCCCCCTGCAGGGAGCAGGGACATCTGCAAGTAGAGCAGGTTGCTCAGAGCCCCGGCCAACCTCACCTGCAATGGTGCCAGGGATGGGGCAGCCACCACCTCTCTGGGCAACCTGCGCCAGGCTCTCACCGCCCTCAGCAGCAAATATTTCTTCCTTCTCTCTAGTTTCAGTCTCCCTCTTTTAGTTTAAAACCATCCCCCCTTGTCCTGTCCCAACAGGCCCTGCTCAAAAGTCCCTCCCCATCTTTCTGACAGGCCCCTTGAAGTCCTGCAAGGCCACCAGGTCTCCCTGGAGCCTTCTCTTCTCCAGGCTGAACCAGCCCACCTCTCCCAGCCTGGCCTCCCAGCAGAGGGCTTCCAGCCCTCCCATCATTGCTGGGGCCTCCTCTGGCCCTACTCCACCAGGTCCATGTCTCTGCTGTGCTGAGGACTCCAGAGCTGCCCCAGCACTGCAGGTGAGGAACATCAGTTCAATTAAAATAAATTTCCCTTCTTATAAGCATGCCAGATGACACAACCACAAACATCAGACTCGTTCAGTTTACATGGAAACAAATGCAATTATACAATTTATTTATTAATACAGGTTTAATTTACAATACAGTTGATCTGGCACATCCAGAATGTAAATTATTCACACAGCATGAAAGGCAGCCGCACCAGGCATCACTCATTCCCAGCCTGCTCTAGGCTCCGCCTCTGGGACTTGTGGTGCTGCTGTCCCCACACCACCATCCTGCATCACCAGGAGCACCTGAGCATCTCTCTCACCTACCCAGTCCCCTGCGACCTCCTCTCATAGCCACCAAAGATTCTGTGAGGTGCAGGTGGGATTTAGAGAATCATAGAATCATTTAGGTTGGAAGAGATCTTTAGGATCCTCGGGTCCAACCATGAACCCAGCACTGCCAGGTCACCAGGAAACCATGTCCCTCAGCACCACATCTTCAAGGGCTTTGAAACCCCTATGATTTTGTCTGTATTAGTTGTTCCTGGTGCTCTGCTGGACCCTGCTCCTCAGTGTTCTCCGTACCACATTCAGGGAAAACACCACAGTGATGATGACACCCTACGGAACATCTCGGCTGTGTGGATAACTGCAGAACACGCTGCCCTGCCTTTGCACAGGCGTCTCCTCGAAGGCAGTGGGAGTTGCAGAGACATTATTAGGCCTCACGACATTTTAAAAAGGCTTCAAGATGGAATGTCTCATAGGGCTTTCAAAGGTGGGATGGAACTGAAATAGTCTTTGTAGGAATAATTGCCAAATGCTAACAACGACCCACGGAGCACGAGTGCTTGGAGATGAAAGAACAGAGAGATCAAAATCCGCGCACAAGCTTAGGGAGGAAAAAGCAAGAGTTATTTTCAAGCAAAGCCCTTATGGCCCCTTCTCCAGCCACCCTTCAGCCTGACCCACCTCTGGCTGCAGTAGGAGGTGATGCACAGCAGGAGCCCAGGACACACGGAGCTAACTGACCCCTTGGGTTTGTGTAGGAACAGCTTGAGGAGACTGGAAAAGCAGCTCAGGGACAGACACAGAAGACAATGAAGCACCGGGAGCCAGCGTTGATTGTAAGAGTTAGAATCATTGAATAATTTTGGTTGGAAGAGACCTTTAAGATCATCGAGTCCAACCATTCCCCCAGCACTGCCAGGGCACCACTAACCCCTGGCCCTCAGCACCACATCTCCACGGCTTGGAAACCCCTCCAGGGATGGGGACTCCACCACTGCCCTGCCCAGCCTGGCACAGCCCTTCACAGCCCTTATGGGGAAGACATTGTTCCTCATGTCCAACCTCAACCTCCCCTGCTGCAACTTGAGGCCGTTTCCCCTTGTCCTGTCACTTGTTCCTTGGGAGAAGAGACCAAACCCCACCGGGCTCCAGCCTCCTTTCAGGGAGTTGTGCAGAGCCAGAAGGTCTCCCCTGAGCCTCCTTTTCTCCAGGCCCAACACCCCCAGGTCCCTCAGCCGCTCCTCACCACACTCCTGCTCTAGACCCTTCCCCAGCTTTGTTGCCCTTCTCTGGCCACGCTCCAGCCCCTCAGTGTCCTTCTTGGAGTGCGGGTCCAAGCTGTTCAAATACGTGAGCTATCAACACGGACACAGACCTCATGGCTTTGTGTATTAGTCTGCAACCCATCAACAAATCACGGCTGGGAGAACAGGCCCTTCTCGAGCACCTTACCCAGAAAGCCGGCAGTTATTAATAGACACTGACACTTTCAAACTAAGAAAGGGGATGTACTTTCCAGCATCTCCTGTTCCGTGTTTTGTTCATCTCCAACAATCAAATCACTCCACTAGAAAAGGGCTATAAAAAGCAGCGGTTCCTCTCTCCCATGGCTCTTGCGTCAAGACTCTGTTGCAGCAGAAACCTCAGCTCCACAGTGCACTACTGAAGTCCTCACAGCTTGGACCAGGAGGTCTACACCACAGGCCGGGAGGGAACGCTTGCACTTATTCTCTTGAAATCATTCTCAGATGAGGCTTCTCTTCTTTGTCTCATTAACAACGGCCAAAAAAAAAAAAAGCAGGGGGAGGGAGACAAGAGATGACTACGCCCGTGTCTCCACTCCTTTCATTTGTGGGAAGTGTCTGCTAAAAGTTTCTGTCAGAGAGGAGTCTGCTTTAAACATGCAGCTTCCAGGTGTAGATGTTCCTCCCCAAAGCAGCGTGACCTGAACCAGCTTGTGCCAAGTCTCAACTAAAACCTGGGGAACTAGGATGAAATAAAAGAGGGCACAAATTACAAATATCGAAGAGAACTCCGGGGAGGTTGGAAAAGTAGCTTCAGCCCCATGCAAGACCGGAGGGACGGGAAAGGAAAGGTGCATTGCCAGGGTAACCAGCTACCACATCAACCAGTGCTTCCACCACCTGGTCACCTCCATGGGAGGCAGCTCCTGCTCAAGGGTGCCAGGAACCACCCAAGCTTTGGGGCCAGAGCGCGGGGGAGCTCCCGTCCCGGTGAACCGGGGAAGGTCAGAGCAAAGGGTGGGGAGCAAACAGCTCGATTTTGTGTGGGTACAGCTGTAGTCACTCTCAGGAACTGCAGAGCACACGGGAAAACTTAACTTTTACCACCAAAAAAAAAAGAAAAGAAGCATCTTTGGTAAGCAAGCCAGAAATGGAAGCATCTGGAGCCACGCGTACGTTCGTTTGCAGTGCAGATGCCCAGCTCTGGTCAAGAGACGCCCCAGAACGATTTTTGAGGCGTACGCATTACGGATGCTGGGATTTCTTTTGAGCCAACAGGCTGGAAACACTTAAAAACTACTCACAGGAATAGAGAATGTTTGTTCCTGAGCGACGTGTTTTCTCTTCTGCGGACTTCTTGCGTTAAAAGCTTCTATAGGTTAATTGCTAACACTGAGCGCTGATTGTTTTTAAATAAATAAACATGCAGGAAGCCATCCTCTTTGAAACCAACGCATAAAAGAGCCCCGGGGAGATTTCGGAGCATGGATTCCTCTGGAAGCCCCAGCAGAGATGATTTTCCGTGGGAGTCCCCGCTCCGCTCACACCGCGCGGTGGGGCGAGTCCAGCCAAAGTCTTATCACATCACGGAGCACTTGCCTTGCAGTTTATCTTTCTTCTGCTGCTGCTTGGATTTCTTCCCGTCCACCTGGAGACTGACAGTTCGCCTCTTCTCCAGGTTCAAGAGCTCCTGGAAGAGCTCCTGCACGTTGTAGTTCATTTTGGCCGACGTCTCCATGAAGGAGCACTTCCACTTGCTGGCTAACGCCTGCCCCTCGCTGGCGTCCAGCTCCCGCTGGCTCTCGTCGCTTTTGTTGCCCACCAACATGATGGGGATTTTTTGGATGTCCTCTTTAATCTGGCAAATCTGCTCGAAGATGGGCTGGAGGTCTTCCATGGACTGCCTGCTGGTGACGGAGTACACCAGGATGAAAGCGTGCCCTTTGGATATGGACAGGCGCTGCATGGCAGGGAACTGGTGGCTTCCCGTGGTGTCCGTGATCTGGAGGGTGCAGATGCTCTTATCGCAGCTGATGACCTGCCGGTACGTGTCTTCGATGGTGGGCACGTAGGTCTCCCTGAAAGTTCCCCTTACAAAACGCAGGACCAAGGAGCTTTTGCCAACCCCTGCTGCTCCGAACACCACCACCCTGTAATCGTTGCTTTGTTCGGGCATGGTTGCCGCGCTGCGAGGCGAGCCGGGATGTTCCCGGGGAAAACCCGGGATCCGTCCAGCTTACACACCCCTCTACAGAGGTGGCCTGCGGAGAAGGGAGGGGGCAAAAGGGAAGGAGAAGGAGAGAAAGGAAAAGGAACGGTTCACTCCACCTCGGGGATGTCACAGCGCGCTGTTGGGAGAAGCAACTGAACAAGTCACTCCCCTCCCATCCTTTTTTCCATGCGTTAAAGAGAAATCCCCCACCCCGGCACATCCCGCGCACGCTTACCCTCAGGAGAAGCGAGAACGGGTTCCCCTGTAGCCATCAGCTCCACCACCCAGCCAAACCAGCCCCAGATCTCCACCAGCAGCGAGAGGCTGCGGGGAGGGGAGGCTCGGGCTGGCTCCCGCCTCCTCCTTCCTCCTCCTTCCTCCTCCTCCTCCTCCTCCTCCCGGTAGGCAGCGCTCCCAGGGCCCTCGCCTTTCTCTCTGCTCCATCCACCCTCTGACAAGGCGAGAACTCAAAGAGCCACCAGCTCTGGTGCAGCCTCATGGCAGGGGCTGGGTGGGAAAGAGGACCCGTGACACGCAGCCGTGTGCCAACCCCACGGCAAAACCCTTCCCCAAATAACTCTTTACCCCCCCCAAAATGCACCGTGTCTCGTCTCTGCAGGCAGGAGTGACAGTTCTTTGTGAGAGCTGGAGGGGGCATGAGCAGCTGTCCCCAGCTCTGTCCGTCCCTTCTCCTGCAGCTTGGTCTCCTGCAGTTCTTCCCCACCGATACAGCCAGTGCCTTATTCTCACCACAAAGAAATCCCACACGGCAGCCTTGGGCTGCAGGATTTGTGGTGGCAGAGGGGACATGTCTGCGTCCCACAGCATACAAATTGTCTGGGGACTGCTGGGACCTGGTTTGAAAGGGACAAGGAGAAAACGCCAGCACCTCCCTCTCACAGCCAGTGCTGACAGCAACATCGGACCTGTGGACAGGCTCGCATCGCTGCTGGGACACTCAAACTTGCCCAGTCACAAGTTGCTGCTTCTTGTTTTTAGCTGGGAAACCTGGGCCAGATCCATCCCAGGAAGCAGCAGGGGTGTGGTGAGACCACAGCCATGTAACCTCCGATCGCTGCACTGAGGAGTGGGTCTGTGTGAACCTCAGGAGGTTCAGCAAGGCCAAGTGCAAGGTCCTGCACCTGGGTCAGGACAACCCCCGGTACCAGCACAGGCTGGGGATGAAGGGCTGGAGAGCAGCCCTGAGGAGAAGGACTTGGGGGTGCTGGGGGTGAGGAGCTGGAGCTGAGCCGGCCCCGTGCGCTCGCAGCCCAGCAGCCAACGTCCTCCTGGGCTGCATCCCCAGCAGCGTGGGCAGCAGGGCAGGGAGGGGATCCTGCCCCTCTGCTGCGCTCTGGGAGACCCCCCTGCAGTGCTGGGGCAGCTCTGGAGTCCTCAGCACAGCAGAGACATGGACCTGCTGGAGCGGGGCCACAGGAGGCCCCAGCAATGATGGGAGGGCTGGAAGCCCTCTGCTGGGAGGCCAGGCTGGGAGAGGTGGCCTTGTGCAGCCTGGAGAAGAGAAGGCTCCAGGGAGACCTTCTGGTGGCCTTGCAGGACTTCAAGGGGCCTGTCAGAAAGATGGGGAGGGACTTTTGAGCAGGGCCTGTTGGGACAGGACAAGGGGTGATGGTTTGAAACTAAAAGGGAGATTTAGACTAGGAGAAGGAAGACATTTTTGACTCTGAGGGTGGTGAGAGCCTGGCACAGGTTGCCCAGAGAGGTGGTCGCTGCCCCATCCCTGGCACCATTGCAGGTGAGGTTGGCCGGGGCTCTGAGCAACCTGCTCTAGTTGCAGATGTCCCTGCTTGGTGCAGGTTTAAAGGTAGACGACCTTTAAAGATCCCTTCCCACCCAAACCAGTCTGTGATTCTCTGATTCTGTGATTTTTGTCACCCTTCCCTGAGCCTTTCCTAGATCCAACATACCCATCCGGACAGATGGACATCGGTGTCACAAGCCCAGTTCCCCCAGTGCCTCCCTGAACATCTCCACAAGTATCAGAGCGCAGATTTCTCATGGCTCCTTTGCTGTCGATGGGTCCCACGGGAAGGAGGGAGCTCCGGGCATCGCTGTCACCCCAGGCTGAGGCCTCTGTGGAAGGCAGGTCAGCCCAGCGCTTACACTGCTCCTTGCACTGGTGTGACTGGGAGCACAGGAACGGCAGACGAGGCCGTGCTGGAGTCTGCTGCAGCTCCTTGCTTTGCTCTTCAGTCACAAACCAGTTTTAGAGCAGAAGGAGACTCTGGTCCCGGGCTTCTAAGAAAATGCAGAAAATGGTTTCATAAGAGTCAAACTGGTCCAACCAAAGATCGGCTGCTGACCTCGAAAACTGTGGTTCTCGGCTCACCCACAAAGGTCTGTCGTAGCCCATCTCGCTTCTCCTGGTCATGGCAACAGCAGCCAGCCTCTGAAAGGAACTCCAAGGTAGTTTTCCCCGTTCCTGCCCAGTTCTCACCATGTCCCTGCCCTGTGCCACAGAAGCACGAAGCTCTTGGGATAGCTCAGACCCCAAACAGCACCTTGCAGGTAACAGAATCACGGAATCAGAATTATTTAGGTTGGAAGAGACCTTCAAGATCATCCAGTCCAACCGTTCCCCCAGCCCTGCCCGGGCACCACTAACCCACGTCCCTCAGCACCACATCTGTGATAACAGAACTTCTACAATAATAGGAACTTCGAGACAGAAGCAAATTTCCTTCCACCTTTTGAGAGGTGAGGGATTTATTCTTATTTTGATCTAACCGGGCTGGAAGCCATGCTCTGCTGGCAGCAGAGGGCAGCAGAGGTCTGCTAGGGCATGGCCAGCCCAGAACCTCACAGACCTGGGCAGAGAAGCCCTGTGGGAGGGTGCCCGTGGGCCTGCAGTTCTTTAAAATGCATGAATTTGCTCGTTTGAAATTCATTAGATCCCAAAAGTGCTGCGCTGCCTCCGGTTCGTCTGTGAGCATTCCTCGTTCCTTCCTGTGGCAGAGATGCTGTGGCCAAGCCAGGCTGCAGCAGCAACGGAGCCGCGGGCTCCACCTGAAGCTCAGCAGCCACCTTCTCCTCCTCTGCAGCGTTTTATCAAGGCAGCCCCTGCTGTGATGGGAACTTCACAGAGTCACAGACTGGTTTGGGTTGGAAGGGACCTTGAAGATCATCCAGTCCAACCCCCCTGCAGGGAGCAGGGACATCTGCAACCAGAGCAGGTTGCTCAGAGCCCCGGCCAACCTCACCTGCAATGGTGCCAGGGATGGGGCAGCCACCACCTCTCTGGGCAACCTGCGCCAGGCTCTCACCACCCTCAGCACCAACAATCTCTTCCTTCTGCTTAGTTGAAATCTCTCTCTTCGAGTTTAAACCCATCCCCCCTTGTCCTGTCCCAACAGGCCCTGCTCAAAAGTCCCTCCCCATCTTTCTGACAGGCCCCTTGAAGTCCTGCAAGGCCACCAGAAGGTCTCTGTGGAGCCTTCTCTTCTCCAGGCTGAACAAGCCCACCTCTCCCAGCAGAGGGCTTCCAGCCCTCCCATCATTGCTGGGGCCTCCTCTGGCCCTGCTCCACCAGGTCCATGTCCTCAGGTTGGTGGCCCCAGAGCTGAACTTCAAGCTGTTGATATTAAAATCAATCTGTTACTAATTTTTCCATTACTCCTTAACTGCGAGTCGGGGGAAACCTTTTTTTTTTTCTGGATTAGAGACAGAAAAGCAACGTGGGAGCAGCAGGAGGCCACACCTTCGAATACAGCAGCAGATGGAGGTGGACACCCAAATCTTGATGTTGCTGCGAGGTAATAACCACCATAGAAAGTTCACAGCAAAGCTTGAGAACTCTGGTGCTGGCGCCTGGGGACAGGCAGATCCAGGGGACAGAGCCTGAAGGAAAACCCCAAGGGTTGTGTCCTGGTCTGGGAGAGGATGTCAGCTGCCCAGGTGAGAACTGGTGGCTCACACCTTGGTTCTGCTGGTCCTGGTCCCATAAGTGAGGTGAGCTGGAACCAATGACAAGTCTCTGCTAGTGATTAGTCGTGAAATGAAGGTTTCCAAGGTCCAAAAGCCATTAGCATCCAGGCACCATAAAGCATCTGGAGCGAGATGCGGGAGAAAATCAGAATAATGGAATGGTTTGGGTTGGAAGGGACATTTCAGGGTCTCCTAGTCGAACTCACATCGTCCATTGAGTCAACCATTTTCCCCAGCAACAAGCTGCGAGGCTTGCAACTGCCTGAAGTAGAAGACCAAAGCAAAGCAGGTGGCAGCAGAAGAGCTGCCATTTCTCCAGCAGTGAACCAGGCCGACGACGCGCGCACAAGGTTGGATATTTTATTTAAATTAACAAAACTACGCGTTTTCCAGGTCGCCTAAAGCGTTCTGTAAAAACCAAACTCAACCTAACCAAAGAAAAAGAGATATTTTAATAAGACCCAGGGACTATTTTGGAGACGTATGAGTAGGGCTTAGGAATTCAGTAATAAACCACCCCCCCCCGCACGCACACGCACGCACACAGACACGCGCCCCGTAAACAAATTGTTAGTGTTTGCCACCAAATTTGGTTCTTCAAGCTGCGGCTCCCCACGTGTGAGGGGCCTTTACAAAACGCAGACGCTACCCTAAGCTGTGAGAGAGACCAACGGACGCATCTACGGGAACAACATAAATATCACGTAAGAACCCAAGGGGAGAAAAGGGACGTTAAAGTTGCAAAGTCGAGCACCCGGGGACGCGCCGGAGGGATGCGCGGGGATTTAATTCGCTTTGCAGTTGTAGCTGCAAGTAGGAGCACTGCTTGGACCTACTACCACTTAGTTTTCTTGCAGGAATTGCTAAAAAATGACATTTTACCACTTATGTTGAAGGTGTGGTCCCAGCACTTACTCCACACACAATAACTGTGCCCCCTCCTTCTTCGTTTCCTTCTAACCCACATTTCCTTTCAGAACAGGGGTCGTCATCCCAGTCTGCAAAAAAAACCCAAAACCTCAAACCTATAAAAAATGATTAGTGTTCCAGTTCAAGTATCCAAAATCACCCCAAGCCACCTCCCTAAGGAGTGTTCAGCACTTCTGGTGGGCTATGGTGACTTCACATGCTCAGACATAGCAGCTCAGGAGGGAGGTCACCTGGAGCGATACAGACCTCCATCTCAACAGCTCTCGAAAGGAGGTTGGAGCCAGGTGGGGCTGGGATCTTCTCCCAGGCAACAAGTAACAAGAGGAAATGGCCTCAAGTTGCACCAGGGCAGGCTGAGGTTGGCCATAAGGAACAATTTCTTGGTGGGAAGGGCTGTGAAGGGCTGTGCCAGGCTGGGCAGGGCAGTGGTGGAGTCCCCATCCCTGGAGGGGTTTCCAAGCCGTGGAGATGTGGTGCTGAGGGACACGGGTTAGTGGTGCCCTGGCAGTGCTGGGTTAATGGTCGGACTCAACGGTCTTAAATGTCTCCTCCAACCATAATATAATTCTACTATAATTCTATTCTCTTTACAGTGTTGAGCTCTAATAGATGTTATTCTATCTGCTGCTTTACGGTGTGCTGGGCCTACTGGGATCACAACAGCCCAGCACCACTTGGTGCCATTCGTTTGGCACAGCTGGCAACCCCTGGGAGAAATCCCTGCTGGAGAAAGACTGGTGAGGAGACAGGAGTGCCCAGCTGGCCCCGCACACAGCCGAGGGGCCACCACCAGCCTTCTGGGCCCATGTTCTAGTAGCCTGGGGAAATAAGTATTTGAAGACCTAACTCAAGCTGAAGTATTGACTTAAGAAATATGGGGAAGGGAAAGCAAAATAAATGCAAGGGCAGTTGGTGCTGTATTTAGTTACTAATGTGCTTCTGAGCTCCACAGGTCAAGAGAGGCAAGGAGCTACTGGAGAGAGTCCAGAGGAAGCTACGGAGATGCTGAGGGGCCTGGAGCATCTCTGTGCCCAGGAAAGGCTGAGAGCCCTGGGGCTGCTGAGCTGCACAAGAGAAGCCTCAGAGGGGATCTGAGCAATGCTGAGCAAGAGCTCAAGGGCCCATGGGGGGCAAGAGGATGGGGCCAGACTCTTGTCAGTGGTGCCAGTGACAGGACAAGGGGCAACGGGCACCAACTGGAACCCAGGAGGTTCCATGTGAGCAGGAGGAGAAACTTGTTTGGTGTGAGGGTGTGGGAGCCTGGCCCAGGCTGCCCAGAGAGGTTGTGGAGTCTCCTTCTCTGGAGAGCTTACAAAGGCACCTGGACACGATCCTGGGCCCCCCGCTCTGGGTGAGCTGCTGGAACAGGGGGTTGGACGAGCTGATCTCCAGAGGTCCCTCCTAAGCCCTGTGTGATTCTGCGCACTGGTCACAGGGATGGTTAGAGCTGTGACCATGTGGAGCTGCAGCCCTGTGGGTGCAATGGGGCAGCTGGGACGGGCATCACACCAGCACCTCCTGGTGCAGCCTGAACCCCACCCACAGCACCTGAGCTCCTGCCCAGAGCTCCAAACTCACACAGAACCCCGAGGTGAGAGTCACGCCGGCTGCCACGGGCTTTCATTGCATGTTGTTCACGCGTACATTGCCTGGCGGGGGGTTAAGGCTTTACAAGCGATCTCCCTTCTGCTATTTCCCAACTACACTTCAATTTTGCAGTCTTAATACTGTAACAATTGATGTGTAATTTCAGATGTTTTAACAACACAAGGGCCACGTGCTGCCCGTTCCAGGACGGTGTCCCAGCGCCCAAGATTCCTGCCTGTCAGCAGCTGTGGAACCTCCCCTCTCCCCCTGATCCCTGACCAGACAGCAGCAGCAGATTCTGATCTTTTTGGGACAAAACTGGGCAACTGAGTTAACACAGACATCTACTGCTGCGAGGTGACGAGGTCCCCTGGCTCCCTGCAGGCCCTGGAAGAAGGGGTGCCCTGAGCAGCACTGACCACGCATCTTCCCACACACACCATTAACACCCTTAACTGGTCCCCAGCACAGCCCAGTTCATGCCTCCATCCCCGACCAGTTCCCGTTCCCCTGGAGCTGCCAGCGGGCTCCCAGCCAGACCAGACCCAGCACAGCACGGGGCTGCTCATCGCCTGCTTTGGCTCTGAAAAGCAAATACCCACATTAGCGCGTGGCAAGTGCTTCCAATAATCCCTGGAAGAATCCAGCTCTGCCAAGCGTGCTCCATCCCGGTGGAGCAAGGAGAAGCAGGGTTGCCCGGTGTCCTCTGCCTGGCTGACAGGCACGGGAGCTGAGGACGCGCCGTCCCCGTGCCCGTTCTCTTCTCCCCATGGCCACGTAAGCAGCATAAAAATGAACAAGCTGTAAAAAATGGCAGAATGGAGGAAAACAACAAAACAAAGGGAAGCCGAAGGGGCCGGCAGCGGGAGCGGTGCCTCCGGGAACTCGGGACAGGAGCCCTCTTCTCAACATCCCGTTTTTACATTCCCTGGATTTTAACACACGGCTGCAAAACCTACTGAGGAAGGATGTGGCTGCTTCGGTAACATCTGCGACAGCCTGCTGCCTTCGCTCGGCTGACAGAGCTTTGCTGCGGCACCGCAGGGCTGGACTAAAGCCCCCAAACAAGGTTCAGTGCGATTACAGATGATGGAATTAAGATGTTCTTACGAGGCTTTAGTTCCTCCCCAGCCAACACTGTGCTTTAAGTTGCACGCGAGAAGAAAACTGGAAGTGCTAAATATGCCTGAGCTCCCTGCACCCCCCTTTCCACACAGGCCAAATAAAAGCCCCCCCAGCGTCAGCCCTGCCCCTTCCCAGCTTCCAAACGGGTGACTTTGCAACCTTAAAGGCTTTTCTAGCAGGTTTTTACGTGCTGGAGTGTAACACAAGATACATAGCCCTCCCCCCCCCGAAAGAACTACACCATATTAAAGAGTTTACAAATGTTCTGCTCGGTATTTTGGGACTGGGTGGTGCTTGAGGAGCGAGTTAGGTCAGAGAGGTCTCCTGCCCGAGGGCGTTATGTTGTCCTCTGCTCTCCACCCCGGTCCAGGTCCCAGCTGAGGCCACCTCAGCATTACTCCTGAGCCTCCTTCCGAGCCAGCTTATAAACCTCCGTGGGTCCATCCACGTGGGTGATGGTGGTGGTGAGCTGAAGCTCCTCCCCGCTGTTGACTCCCAAGTCACCTGAGAAACAAAGTTATTTCGTCAGCCAGCCTCACAATAAAATATCTGACAGTTAGAAAAAGATCCATTTTATTCCCTCCAGGCTTTCGGAAGCTACCTGAGCAACTATGTCTATAAATGCTTTTATTTGCAGTTATTTAAATACACGTGTGTCAGCAAAGGATGATTTCAGTGCTACCAATAAAGGAATCCAACAGCTTTGCCCACATCTTTACTTTCTCCTTTCCTTGTCCCTCTGAGCTACGAAATTACAAGTGGACAGTGATAAAAGGTACAAAACCCATCTAGAAGGTTGTAGACAGCCTTGGTGAACTGCTCAACCCTGTCTAACCTGTCATGATCACAGAATAATAGAATGGTTTGGGTTGGAAGGGGCCTTTCAAGGCCATCCAGTCCAACCCCCTGCAGGGAGCAGGGACATCTGCAACTAGAGCAGGTTGCTCAGAGCCCTGGCCAACCTCACCTGCAATGGTGCCAGGGATGGGGCAGCCACCACCTCTCTGGGCAACCTGCGCCAGGCTCTCACCACCTTCAGTGTAATGGTCTTCCTTACATAGAATTAAAATGCCTGCTGGGAAAACCAAACCACCATTTGTGTAACATCTCAATGTGCTGAACGTGCACTCTGTCCACAGAAGAGATGCACCAAAGGTGTCACCCACTTTCTATCACTTTTTTCCCATGACAACCTTCAGATCATTTAGAGGCATTTACCATTCGATTGGTCTTCACCGTAATTCTTGTGTGACGGCGCGTACAGGAACATCAGGGCAAAGACATAGAGGTTCCACATCCCGTAGATGCCGGTGAAGAAGGCGCTGTTCACTTGGATCGTTATGTCCCCCCACTTCCAGTGGCCTTCAGTCACCTGCCAGGGACAAAATATCATAGAATCATACAATGGTTTGGGTTGGAAGGGATCTCAAAGATCATCTAGTTCCAAGCCCCTGCCATGGCAGGGACACCTCCCACTAGACCAGGTTGCTCCAAGCCCCATCCAACCTGGCCTTGAGCACCTCCAGGGATGGAGCATCCACAGCTTCCCTGTGCCAGTGTCCCAGCACCCTCAGAGTGAGTAGGACACACAGAGGCTGGTCAGTAAGACCAAATTCTGTAAAAATATGGAAGTGACCCCCTAAAGCACTACCTTGGAGTAAACTGATATGAAAGTGACCTCCTACAGCACTAACTTTGAGTAAATGAGTAAGAACAGCACCAGCAAATGGAGTGTAAGAGATTCAGATACAAAACAAGATTCTCCTCTTCAGCCTCGACCTGGAGGAAAAGTGGTCCTTACACAAGGACCACAGACGGATTCCTGTAACTCTGATTTATCATTCTTAACCATGACAAAATCTCCCGCATCCTGCGACAGATCCGGTGTGTTCAGCCAGGATTGCCACCTAAAGGGCAGTACCTAGGAGACAGCTTGCATCTGGAGACATCAGACTTCTATAAATAGACCTTTCAGAGAGGGAGAACCAGCACGAATAACACGAGGAGCTGATGCGCTGAACGCTGCCTTGCTGCCTCCGTCTTGTGAGGGGGGCCTGGGCTGACAGCATCTGCCTCAGTCATGCTGAGGTCTGTCACGATTCAGGAAAATATCAATATTAATCTTATTTGAAGGTACCCAGAATGTTCATGCTCAAACGCTGGCTTCCCATGAACGAAAAAGGCCTAAGGGGGAAAGATAAAAGCTAAACCAGCTTGAAAAGAGAAGCTGGATAAAATCCTTTGCGTTACGTCCATAGGCAGTGACGGTCATGAGCAGAGACGGACTGAACTGCTGAGACCATTCCTCAAACCACTGCTTCAGTCTAACAGATGAAGAGCAGAACCATCTGCTGCTGTATTCTGCATCAGGACTCACCCCGTACCCCAGAGTGTAAGTGGTGCAGTGAGGGAAAAATGGCTCCTGTAATTCTGCAACACTGGACTGGAGAGGCTGCACCCACGGCTCTCCTGAAGCTACAAGCTCCCTATGTCTAGTAACAACCAGAAATCCCAGAATCCCAGCATGATAGGGTTGGAAGGGACCTCTGGAGATCATCTCCCCCAACCCCCTTGCTCCAGCAGCTCACCCAGAGCAGGGGACCCAGGATCGTGTCCAGGCACCTTTGGAATCTCTGCAGAGAAGGAGACTCCACAACCTCTCTGGGCAGCCTGGGCCAGGCTCCCACACCCTCACACCAAACAAGTTTCTCCTCCTGCTCCCATGGAACCTCCTGGGTTCCACTTGGTGCCCGTTGCCCCTTGTCCTGTCACTGGGCACCACTGACAAGAGTCTGGCCCCATCCTCTTGCCCCCCATGGGCCCTTGAGCTCTTGCTCAGCATTGCTCAGATCCCCTCTGAGGCTTCTCTTGTGCAGCTCAGTAGCCCCAGGGCTCTCANCCAGCACTGGACCCAGTACTGCAGAGGTGGCCTTCCTAGGGCAGAGCAGAGGGGTAGGAGAACCTCCCTCGACCTGCTGGCCTCACTCTTCTTCAGGCACTCCCTTTCTGCACTGGCCTCCTTGGTCATGAGGGCACGTTGACATCTTTGAAACGGATGCAGTCTGAAAAGTCACTTGAAGCCAACCACCAGAGTACCTCTAAGCAGCAGTGATACGAGCTCATCTGTACAGGGCCCGTGTGGGAGCTCAGGACGAACACGACAGGCGGTGCTGGGAACAGCCGGGTGGCAAAGCCAGCCCAGGGAAGCTGGAATTCTGTTATTTCTCCATGGTCATACAAAGCCACCGGATTCTTTCAACGTGAACAGAACATTTCTCCTCTTGCTGAGTTCTCAGAAATGACTAAACCGTGCTGGCTGATACTGCAAACAGCTCGGCCCCCAACCTCACCGTGAGCCAAAGGCCTTTGTGAAGGCTTCAGCCGGAGCCATTTTATGGTGGCACTTCAAAGAAACCAAAACAACTCCTTCAAAAGCACCTTGTTATCCAACCTGCTTGTAACAGGCTGCACAGCCAGTGAGCTGCCGTCGTCAGCGGCCGGGCAGTCCTCGGAGGGATGTTCTCCAAGGAAGCCGAGCTCCATCACTCACCTGGCTCACGATGAAGAAGATGACAGTCATCGCTGCACAAGCCAGGGTGATGAGCATCAGGAACTTGAACCGAAAAATCAGCCCCTGTTTAGAGAGAAATGTCACCGGTCACATTAACGGAACCCACAAAAACCCATTTTTGGTTTTAGCCTCTACAAGACATGAGTATAAAAAAAAAAAGGGTCCAACCCACGAAACCCCAAAGCAAAACAACCTCCACCCACTCCTCTGGGCCGTCCTCTCGCCAGCCCATATCCTGCGCTCCCCACACGTCTGCATTCCTCCCGGATGCTCCGAGCGGGCTGTGCGTGTCTGGACAGCTCTGCCTTTCCATCCCATTTCCTTTTGTGACTGATTTACCAGGAGTTAATTAAACATGGAAGAGAAGGCAGGTCAGAGTAGGCCGCAGGTTTCACCAGGAGCCTGACAGCTCATCACTTTGGAGGGCTGCAGGGCTCAGCAAGGCCAGCCGTGCTTCTCCGGCCTGAGGAGCGGGTCTGTACCACACCAATCTGGTGGTAGAACCCCAAAACTTGTCAAAACTAGGCTGCTGTTACGGAGGAATGTAGGTTAGGAGACAACACGACGCTGAGGATGACGCGGTTGGGAGCCCTGCTCCAGACCGCACTTGCTTTCACTAGTTTTACATTTTTACTGACAAATTCTTTTGGTGTTGTTTTTGTGTGCGCGTTGGTTTTTTTAACCTGGTTCTGGAATTTTGGTGGAAATGTCAGTGTCTGCGTAATTACTATGCCACACTGCGACAACAAACGACTATTAACTTAACTCTTGCCCACCAGATTCACGCTTGCCAGATGTTTGTGTAGGGCACGGCTGCAGCAGCCCTACAGTGCGAGCTGAACTCCTGAGCCTCTTGCTAAAGGGAAAGATGGCCAAAAAAGGCCCAATATCTCCTTCAAATTCTCTCAAGCCCAATATCTCCTTCAAATTCTCTCTAAGGCCAATATCTCCTTCAAATTCTCTCAAGACCAGTCTTCCATGTTTTTATGTGAGTTTGGTTGGACTCGATCTTAAAGGTCTTTTCCAATCTAGACAATTCTGTGATTCTGTTCCTGGTGGGTGACTATGGACTTGGTTGAATCAGAAGCGACTGTTTAAGAGAAGAACATTGGTGAAGTAACAACTGGTAGGACAAGAGGAAAAAAACCTGAAGTTGCACCAGGGGAGGTTGAGGTTGGACATGAACCATTTCTTCCCTGCAAGGGCTGTGCCAGGCTGGGCAGGGCAGTGGTGGAGTCCCCATCTCTGGAGGGGTTTCCAAGCCGTGGAACCCAATAAACCCAGTAACTGATATTACAGGAGGAGAAGCAGAGGTGTGGGGAACTGATGAGCTTACACTCTGTAGTCATTTAAATGGTTATTTGGGCAATTTTCTTCCATCTTCCAACACTGTTCAGTAAGCAGGGAGATGACAACTGCTCACAAGAAAGGAGAGCCAGCTTATGTCCCCTCCTGGCAGTCTGAAATACCGGACTAGAGAAGACCCAAATAAAGGAGAATCTTCACAACAGCCAAACAAAAAGGCAGTTGGGGGATTTGAGCAACACAGGGAAGCCATGGAAGATCAGATCTACTTCAGGAGCGTGCTGATGGAGAAGGGTCTCAGGAGAGACTTTAAGGTCAAAAATGTGTTTTAAAAATAAAGGATGTGTGCGACGAGGAGGGACGTTACCTCGTAGTGAAGGCGGCGAGCCTTGCTCATGGCTGGGAGGCTGGACTGCTTTCCGCTGATGTTTCGGAACACTTGGAAGACCATAAAACACAGGAAGAGAAAATAGAGGCACAAGCAGATACCTGCGACGATGATAAAGGCCATCTGAGCAGCGCAGGTTAAGAGAGAACGGTAGGAGCTGAACAGAAATAGCATTATTCAGGCGATTCACTTATTTTAATATCAACCCAAAGGTCATAATTAAAGGGATAACCCCCAAAACACCTATCCCTTTGGAATCGGCAGAGACTTGGGAAGCTGTCCCCAACCAGCATGATCTCCAGATAGACTCCTGCAAGAGGGCTGGATGCCAAGGAAGGGGACCAAGAATCAGCTTTTCTCAGCCCAGTAACCAAAACTGATGGTGGTGAGAAAGCCCTTCCTGAGGGACCTGAAAGAGCAACTCGTGGAAATGCCTCAGCAAGAACTGCCTGAGCAACGGCAGCAAATGGAGCAGATGCCATCAGAGCTGGGGCCAGGGGAAAACAGAGCAAGTGCTGCTGGAACAGCACCAGCTCTAGGGTTACCATGATGACACCCAGGACATAAATCCCTCGTACTTCCCCCAAAATCTTTGGCATCTTACAGAGAGGTTCAGTTCTCTCTTCTCTGGAGAGATTCCAAAGGCACCTGGATGCAATCCCGGGCCCCTGCTCTGGGTGAGCTGCTGGAGCAGGGGGTTTCAATGAGATGATCTCCAGAGGTCCCTTCCAACCCCACCATTCTGGGATTGTGACTCATTGACTTCCCCAAGCACAGCACCAGTCCCTGGTGGTACCCAGCACCAAACCTGCCAGGATCACTTCTTCCAAATGACGCTAGCATCTCTGGCTGTGCCTGAGCACTCACAGCCCCAGTCTGCCTCAAGGAGGAGGGTTCCCCACACCCGCAGGTCTATCTGGTGGGACAGAAACACATCCCTCTTCGGGTGACACAGCCCGAGCCTGCCCCGAGCTGGGTGGAAGGATACAGCCAGCTCCGTGCCGACTTCGGTGGTCCAGATGCTGTAGAAGGGGTTCTTCAGCTGCACTCCTCTGCAAAAATGAGAGAAAACACAGAATTGTCAATGGGTTCAGAGAGCCCCACATCTGCCCTGCAGCCTGGGAAGAGCCAGCCACACTGCTTCTGCCGTGTGCACGGAGGAGACAAGGTGGGAAGCGCTTCTTTATGTCCTATGGGACAAGATAACACTGCTCTGACATGCCAGCATGCTTATCATAGAATCAGAGCATGGCTTGGGTAGAAAGGAATCTTTAAAAGTCATCTAGTCCAAGCCACCTGCACTGAGCAGGGACATCTGCAACTAGAGCAGGTTGCTCAGAGCCCCGGCCAACCTCACCTGCAATGGTGCCAGGGATGGGGCAGCCACCACCTCTCTGGGCAGCCTGTGCCAGGCTCTCACCACCCTCAGCAGCAAAAATGTCTTCCTTCTCCTAGTCTAAATCTCCCTTTTAGTTTCAAACCATCACCCCTTGTCCTGTCACAACAGGCCCTGCTCAAAAATCTGTCCCCATCTTTCTTATAAGCCCCCTTGAAGTCCTGCAAGGCCACCAGAAGGTCTGCCTGGAGCCTTCTCTTCTCCAGGCTGAACAAGCCCACCTCTCCCAGCCTGGCCTCCCAGCAGAGGGCTTCCAGCCCTCCCATCATTGCTGGGGCCTCCTGTGGCCCCGCTCCAGCAGGTCCATGTCTCTGCTGTGCTGAGGACTCCAGAGCTGCCCCAGCACTGCAGGGGGGTCTCCCAGAGCGCAGCAGAGGGGCAGGATCCCCTCCCTGCCCTGCTGCCCACGCTGCTGGGGATGCAGCCCAGGAGGACGGTGGCTGCTGGGCTGCGAGCGCACGGGGCCGGCTCAGCTCCAGCTCCTCACCCCCAGCACCCCCAAGTCCTTCTCCTCAGGGCTGCTCTCCAGCCCTTCATCCCCAGCCTGTGCTGGTACCGGGGTTGTCCTGACCCAGGTGCAGGACCTTGCACTTGGCCTTGCTGAACTTCCTGAGGTTCACACAGACCCAATTCCCAAGCCTGTCCAGGTCCCTCTGGATGGATCCCACCCCTCAGATGTGTCAACTGCACCACTCAGCTTGGTGTCATCTGCCAACTTGCTGAGGGTGCCCTTGATCTCACTGCTTATGTAACTGATGAAGGTGCTTCCGGGCATTCACAGGAGCCTCTCCTAACTCCATGAGATGTGGCCGTGCATCCAGCCCCCAGGGTTCACCTGCTGGTCCCTTCTGCGGGAGGTGGCAGGAGCCTCTGCTCGGGGAAGGCTCACATGGGTGGGACAGCAGCGCTGCACCTACCTCTCACACATGTCAAAGATGAAGAGGCAGAAGGAGCCAACAGCTATGGGGACAACCTGCTTCCAGTACCCCGAGAGACGATTCCGCTCATTCTGGTCCTAATCGGAGGATTGCGAGGTGGGGGAAAGGAGAAAAAGAAAAAGCAAGTTAGCCTGAAGTCCTCTCACCTGGCATCACTCAACCAGTACAAGGGAGTTGGTAACTACTGCTGCAAGTGGGGCTGGAAACCACCTGCCCTTCTGTGTCATACCCACCATCATGTGCTCTCCGCAGAAGATGATCCAAAACGACAGGAGCATGGCATAGAAAATGCCTTGTCGAATGTCTCCAAAGAGCAACATCCAAGTCCAGTCAAACCCAATAGAAAACCACTCCACGGGGATGTTAATGAACGTCATGGAAATTCCCAGGGCGAAGATGACCCTGGACAGGCAGAAACACCATCTCTTTCCAGTTTGCAAGGCAAGGACACAAAGCCCCAGAAGCCAAAGCTGTGCGTGAAGCATAACAGAAGAACATCTGGCATGGTTTGAGCAGCGGTGGTGGGGTGTCACCTCCTGCTGGCAAACCCTCTGGGGCTAAGCCCCTCTGAGCAGCCACGGGCAAACTCATTCTCTGTGGGTTTAATAGGAAAGAAAAGAGAAGCTATGGAGGTCTCCTTCTCCCAATGTGGTTGAAGGAGACAGAAGAGACCACCCCTGTGTCCCCACCTACGGGCTCTGCCTGGGAGCAGTGACAACCTTGATCAGGGTCCTCTTGCCTGAGGGTCACCTTAGCCAGCGCGTGAGCCCCTACTCACTTCTCCAGCAGGACAGGAGCGCGTGTCATCAGCGTGATCCGTCTCCAGTACCAGACCATGATAATTAAAATGCTGGGGGTGAGGAAGGTCTTCATGGCAAACCACACTTTTGTAAAGCCTCCGTTTTGGTGGATGCCCTAAGGAAAACCAAGGCGGAATGCATAAGCTGTACAGGGTGTAACATCCTTACTCCACGCTTCTCATGTAAGCGTGTGTAGATGCAACTACTCTTTGAAGGACACTGCTTGTCCAACATGGGAAAGGGAGCAGGTTCCTACTCAGCACCCAGACCACCTGAGTAGGCTTCAAAAGCCCTGAAAATACCAACACACAGAGCTTCCGCTGCAAGGTGGAGAGCGGCCTAGACAGGGGCACTGACACGGCGTGGAAAAAGCTGGTGGAATTGCTCCCAGACAAGTTAAGAAGATCCCAGAATCCCAGCGTCGTGGGGGTTGGAAGGGACCTCTGGAGATCATCTCATTGAAACCCCCTGCTCCAGCAGCTCACCCAGAGCAGGGGGCCCAGGATCGTGTCCAGGTGCCTTTGGAATCCCTCCAGAGAAGGAGACTCCACAACCTCTCTGGGCAGCCTGGGCCAGGGCTCCATCTCCTCCAAGATACTCAGGAAGCCAAGTCATTACTGGCGGGAAACGCATGAGCCAAATTAATGCCTTTCTCCAGACACACCTTCCCACCACTGTCTGTGGCCACCACACCCAGCTGCTTCTGCTGAGAGGGACAGTGGTGGGAGGTTTTCCAGCTGGGAGCACCCACGGCCACCGAGGCTCAAGGAAGGACAGGATCAAGGAGAGCTGACAGTCATCCCAAATCTCTGCATGGCCACAGCCAACTCTTGAGACTGCTCAGGTCCCCTCTGAACCCTGCTGTGCTGTTCCTCCTTAGCTCCTATCCACAAGGGCTCAATCAGGTGGAGGACTCTGTGCCCAAGCCAGACTGTGGTGGGGAGGTGAGAACAGGAGGGAGCTCTCACAGTCATGGGAAGAGCCCAGCTCTGGAGATGGTCACAGGGTAGTGCAGCAGGGTGGCATTGCTCAAGGCTTGGGGATGGGACGTCAGAAGAAAGCAGGCAAAGAGGGCACCCACTGGGAATGAGGGAAGTAATACCTGCAGGGAGGAGCTGCCCATGCTGAGGAGCAGGACCTTGCTGTGGATCAAACTGGAAATCAAGAAAGGAGCTGCAGAAGCCCCACAGACAGAAGCAAGATGGTTACTTACCACAAGGCGGATATCCTTGATCTCCCCAATGCCCACGTTAATGCCCTTCCTCTCGTTCACGGGGAGGCGGATGTTGATGAGGTAGTACTTGTGGGCCACGCTGCCGATCTCCATGAAGGGAAGGAAGTCACAGTCGTAGTGACGGCCTTCGGACTCCAGCGTCTAGTGAAAGGGCACAGAGCAGCAACATGGTGGTCAGCCTCAGATGGACCAGCATGTTCTCCACAGCGAGGGTCTGAAAAACCCTAATGCTGGGACCACTGCTGGTACCAAGAGTCTGTTTGCCAATTCCAACCTTCGCCTGGGGAGAGCTTCTGCAAGTCAGGGACCTGGGGACATTTTTCCTCAAGTTCTTTACGGTTTTGGGTCATTGAGTCAACAGCATTTTACCTCAAGCAGCTACTCAAAGCCAAGAGAGCCTTCCAAGGTGAAAGGCCACTTTGGGACCCATGCTTCCTCCCTCAGCAAGCACAACTTGAGCTGAAGTAAAACATGTAAACCCCCTCAGACACGTCCTGATGTTTACTTCTCAAGTCCTGGTTTACTGCCAATACTGCCCCTTCACCTCGTGTAGGCATTTACTGCATGTATGTGGCTGTAGGGAAGAGGAAAGGTGTCACTGGAGACACAGGTGGTTGAAAGAGACTGAAACAGAAGAGCGAGACACAGAGCTGAAGAACATGGCGCGGTAAAGAGACACCAGAGTGATTTAAGCACAGGGATTAGTCTGCAAAATACAACCCAAAACACCTTCATGACAACAAGATGCTCTGCTCTCGACTGCTGGCCATGCTCTCTGCTCCTAAGCTTTGGAGCTTGAGGCATTAAGGAGTGATTTTAAGAAACTCTCGTCCCACCTCTCCAGGTTGAGTGCTGCAGTGTCCCAGTGGGCTGTCTCAGAGAACAGAATCATAGAACCATTTTGGTTGGAAAAGACCTTGAAGATCATCAAGTGCAACCATTTACCCAGCACTGCCAGGGCACCACTAAACAACGTCCCTCAGCACCATGGCTTTTCAATCCCTCTAGGGATAAGGACGGCACCACTTCCCTGGGCAGCCTGTTTCCTCACCGCTCCTGAAGAACAAGGCTTTGTCCATAACAGAAGCACAAGATGGAAAGGTCCAAGTTTTCTAGGACTGTTTGGGTTTCAAAAAACATTTGAGTTTCAGACAACACCTCTGCAACACCTCACGCCTTTTCTTCCTTACACTTACATCTACCTCTGACTTCATCTCCTTGTATCACCAAACAGAGCCACTGGCATGTGGAGCTCATCAGGTTTTCAAAGACTTTGAGCCAAGAGAAAGCTAACACATTTGCAAGCTGTCCTTGAACAACTCAAAGGTTCTAGGAAGTATGAAGGAAGAAGAGGACAAGTCCCATCACACCCCACACCTCCCACATCATCAAAACACCTTACTTTTGGTGAGCCAAAGGTGCATTTCAGCTTCCTGATCTCTATTGCATGTGCGATTTCTTCCCACTCGTCAAACGTGTCATCACGATACGCTAATGACACATCCAGGGTGATTTCAGCGTTTTCTTCTGCAAGAGTAAAGAGACATCAGGCTTGTTAGAGGGGAAGGGCACAGAACATCAGAAGGGTGGGAGGGCCTCTAGACACTGAGCGGACCTCTGAGAGGTGCACAGCCATGGAGAGGAATGGAAACTTTTGCATTCCAAACAATATAAATGTTTTGAAAAAGGTAATTTCATCTATCTCCACCGTAAAGGAGAAGAAAGAATTTTTAATGGTGATAAAGGTCTGAGATCTTTCCAACATACCATGATTTACAGCTTATGCTATGCCTGTGGGTGAAGAGCACTATTTATTCATATAGTAGTAGAAAAAAATAATATAAAACTGGAACCTAGACAGCTGTAGAGACAGACAGTAAAGCCACAAGGAATCCAGCAGCCTCTTCACCATGGGTTGGTGGAGGGACAATAAGACTAGCTTCTACATAGACCTTCTGCACGTAATGTGGGTGTGCGATAGGTCCTTCTACTTCTGAAACAACCATACTGCATCACAGGATTTGCTTGAAATCAACACTGAAAGTGTTCAGTTACAGAAAACTACTAAAAGGATGAAGCAGACAACTGTAGATGGTTCAATGAACAGCGTAAAGGAGGAATTGTGAGACTAACGGTGCCTTCAGTCACTGAGGCATGACAGCAGAAGTCATCTATCAATATAACTCGAAGTTTCTCATGGCTGTAGGTTCACCATCATAGAATGGTTTAGGTTGGAAGGGATCTTAAAGATCGCCATCCATAAACAACATCTTGAATACCTGCCCTAGGTGAACCTGCTTTGGCAGAGGCATTGGACTAGATGATTTCCAGAGGTCCCTTCCAACCCCTACTATTCTGTGATTCTGTAAGAAAAAGGTCTAGAACACGCCCCTTAACAAAGATATGTTCTACCAGAGAGATGTTAAAAGAACAAAAAGGGTCACAGAGGTCTTTGGGTGGGACAGGAAGGGAGAAGACAGGGAAAGGCACCGCTGGGAAAAGTCAACCTGCATCACTAAAAGTGCAAATTGGTTCAGAATTGCCCCAAACTAAGATCCTCTGCTCCTGAGACCCACCAGGGTTCCTGGAGTAACAAGAAAACACTACACAAAGCTCCTTTAAAATGAAATGTGGAAGTTTAGCTATGCTGGCCTTGCCAGAAAAGCCCTCAGAAACAGCTGCACGCGGTGGAGTTGATGTTTTCTATGTGTATGGCTTAGCTAAAGTCATTCTAGAGAAGACTTTTGAAGGTCTCCTCTCCATGCCCACACCAGCACTGACTTGCCTCTGCCTTTACAGATGCACCAACTTGCACAGAGTTTATATACCCAGGTAAGGTCACCACGGTGAACCTGCGTGGCAACAGTCAGCTTGTCCTCTCCTGGACACGTTCACCGTAAGAGTACGGGGTGCTCCCACCAAGATGCTGCCAAGAGGTCACGGCTGCAAGAAGGAAACGGGGCTGGAACAGGCTTATTTAGGTGCCGTAACTGAGCAAGTTCACAAAATGGAGAGTTACGGTTGAAGCTTGGCAAGCAGCAACACACAAACACGCTTTAAAAACCTGAGGCAAGTCTGTACCAGCTCCACCAGATGTAAAATCCTCCTAGTTACCAGGCACAGATCCAGGAGAAGGCTCTGAAAGAGGAACGTGTTCTGAAATGAGTATGTACGTGCTACAACCTGGCCTCTCTTCATAGGTTGCCAAACTCTGAGAGCCACAGCAGCTGGAAGAGCATTGGAAGACGGCTCCAGGACCACCCACTGTGGAGACGTGTTGGAAGATGGCTACAGAACTACTTGTGCTGGTGTAGAACTACCACAGACTTGCTGCAAACAGCTCATGCTTGCAAGCTCCCTGGAAGCACGCTGTGGCACGCTTCTGAGCGCAGGAGATCAGCGGTGCCTCTGGACACACACACATTCACAGAATCCCAGCATGGTGGGGTTGGAAGAGACCTCTGGAGATCATCTC